>PVLD010005692.1:0-73142 GCA_004027595.1 Dinomys branickii | reverse complement strand
TAAATAAATAAATAAATGGCCAGCTTTGCCTTTGAATTGAGTTCATCTGGAATAATCACAGATCTTCTTTACATATTTCCATATCATGTTAAAAATAACATGATAAAAACTGTCACCATTTTACCAGCTTTGTCTTGCGAAGACATAGCAGAATTCTAGAGTAAAAAGGGAACTTAACAAACTTATTGCAATTCAACTTATTTCTTCTGAGGTTTTGAATTAATAATGAGACACATTGTAAAGAGTTAAAATTAGAGGGTCAGGTGCCAGTTCTTTTCTGATAGATTTTACATACCACACATCATTTCTAAAAGTAGTTCTTTACCTGTGATGGGCAAAATATAAATAACATGATAAAAACAGTCACCATTTTACCAGATATTATATGGATTTTTTGAGAAATAAATAAACTAGGGCAACTGAAATTATATTGAATGCCTAACAAAATGTGAACATTAATCCAGATATTTTGGATACTCCAAAATCTAACCAATAGTTTGAGAACTCCTAAAACAGATCATTTGTGTATTTCCCCAAAATATTATGTCATGCTGACTTCATTTTCTATACGATAGTTTATATTACATTTATGTTTCTTTTTAAATTTTTTCCATATAGTTAGAAGAACAGTTACGGAAATATTTCTCAGATTCCACAAAATTAGAAAAAATGTCTAATAGCATCATAAACCCAGATCTTCTTTACATAATTCTGTTTCATTATAAGCTATATTGACCTACACATCATATTTAATTTATAAAATGATAATTTTCCAGCATTTTGTATACCACAATTTTCACATTCATAATTTTTTCACCAGAAAAATTATTTATATTTATTCATCTTTATGTGTGTAAATATACAAAGATGTTTCTTGTCAGTGAACTTATATTTAATGATTATTTTGATACATTATATAAATTTTAATTATGACAGGGAAAAGATTACAAGGAAAATTTTCCTAAATGTAAGATTTAGAAATAGTCCTCCTTCTGTGGTATACCTGTCAATATAAAGTAAATATTGAATGTTTATTTTACTTCAGGTGCCTTAGAACTGTCTTCTTAAGAAAGTCTCATGGATAAATGACCAATATCATTTCAAAATCAAATATATCATAGAGCAAGAAAAGCACAGAAAAACCCATTCATAAATCTAAGTGCTAAGATTAAGATTTTGTGAGGCAGCACTGTAAAGTATACGATCTCACAGTAAACTTAAATAAAGAGCAAAAGGCTTCCTTCCAAAGAGGAACGGGACAGAAACCTTACAAAGGTACGTGGAGCTGTACAGAGAGACAAAAATGAACAAAGGAAATCTTCCTGAAGACACAATATCTGCCAGAGAACCTAAGAGTCAAAGCTAAATTAACGTACCATTACTTTCCATGTTCTCTTAAGTGATGTAATTTTGCAAATTGAAAGGATGGCAAGAAAAATTCAGAGTTGAAAGGTCATGGTTTGGTGGTGTCCTGACGCACTGTACAACATGAGTTTTCTGTACAAGGGGTACATTTTCATCACTGACCTTAAAGATCAACAATAGCAATAGCAAGAGTTTAAATAGCAAGAGTTTAAAATAAGCATTAATAACATTAAAATACAGCACTGAGAAACAAAGTGTTCAGAATAATATTTGCCCAGGAGTAGACTGCCCTTAGTAGAATTATAGACAATGTGAAAGTAAAGTAAAATTATATTTATTGCATATAATGAAGTCATACAAGGGAAAAACACATGAATGAAAACAAGCATCCACTAAAAAAATCAACAGCAACATTTTAAAAATCAAATTTACTTTCATAAAATAAAAGCACAAAAATTAAAATTAGAATAAAGTGGCCACCTAATTCACAATATCTATTGTACATTTCAGATCTTATTTACTTATTCATTCTTTCACACTTGTGAGACAATGCAATGTTTGCACACACTGGTCTGATTTATTTCATGTATGAATATGGTCTCAAGTTGCACCCATTTACCTATAAAAGATTCCATTTAATCCTTTTTATGGCTAAGTACTACTCCATTATTTAAAAGCCACATATTGTAAATCCATTTTTTGGCTAATGGACATCTGCTCAGAAGAAAAGACACACCGTTATGGGGCAAGGGGAAATGAAGGAAGGAAAAAATGTATGTATATACAAGATAGTTAAGATTGTTATACAGCTAATTTCTCTGCATTCATTAAAAAGAAACTCTTCTGCTAATATTGTATGGACAAGATAAGGAACATATATTTTCTACTCTGAATAACTACCAGGAAGATGGCAATACACAATGCATCAACTATTGCAACTGTCCTCATAACTTGTTTTGAAACTTGGTTTCATTATGTTTGTCTTTTTCTTTAAAGGAAAGAAAAAATGGGATAGGGGAAAGGAAAAAATGAAAGGAAATTATATATATATATATATATATATATATATATATATATTAGTAAGATAATTGTACTT
Organism: Dinomys branickii; assembly: GCA_004027595.1. Taxonomy (NCBI): domain Eukaryota; kingdom Metazoa; phylum Chordata; class Mammalia; order Rodentia; family Dinomyidae; genus Dinomys; species Dinomys branickii. The sequence continues at coordinate 70,681 of PVLD010005692.1, read as the reverse complement.
AACTTCTAGTGGTTTATTGAAAGGAAGAGTTAATGTTTAATTGTTTGCTCGACCTTGCATTCTTATAGCTAGTAATCTCAGGAACTTCATTGAAGGTAACAATGTGTAATACAGCAACCATTGTTAATATCCTACCATCTTATTTTGAAATTCTACATTGTTTTTACTGTTTTTGTGTTGCTTTGTTTTTGCCTTTGTGGTTATTTTGTTTTTTTCTTCTCTTTAAAATACAAACTAACAAGAAATGGATAGGGCAGGGGACACAGCTCAGTGATACAAGCCCCTGCCTGGCAAGTACAAGGTCCTGAGTTTGATTCCCAGGACCAAAAAAAATTAAATGCCTAGTTAAAAAAAAGGAAATTAGACACACTAGGGATATTATTCAACCAAAGGGAACATGTAAGGCTGTTATACAGAACGTTAAGTAAGGGACAAAGTATAGGAATCTGAACCAGTTTAGAAACATGGAGAGAATAAGAATGTCTAACATACATCCAACTGAAATCTGGGAAAAAGTATGAAATGACAATATGTAAAGAGATATTGCTTGAGAATTATCCAGAATTGATAAAAACGTTCTAAAAATATAATAAATCTCAAACAGGAAAATGGAACATAAGTCCACCAATATGTACATGAAGATCAAAGTGCATACCATTTTTAAAAGGGTATCTGTATATCAAGGAGAAGAGTGATTTCACATAACAGTTTTGGAAACCCTACAATGAAATAATATCTTCAGAGAACTGAAAAATATATCAACCTAGAATACTGAATTATGGAAAACAATCTGATTAAATAATAATATGGTTAATAAGGAAAATACACAATATTTATTCCACTTCTGTCTTCTTGTGTCCCAAACTGAGAATATTCTATTTTATGGCAAATGGGTAAAAAAGTTTCACAACAAAATAAGAATAACAATAGTTAATACATTGCATATTGTTATCTTTAAAGTCGTTGCTTAGAACACAGGATATTGACATAAAAATTCTCAATAAATATTAACACAAAGCTTCCTATTCAATATATTAACTGACTTGTGTTTTTTTCCCTTTTATCTTCCATCTTTCCTCCGTTCACCCATCTTCGTTCCTTTTTCCTTTTGAACAATTGCTTCCCATTTCACAATATCTCTTGTACGTTTTAGACTTCAGTTACCCATTCAGCTTCTCAACATATTGTCTCCCTGGTGTGAGAAACTGAGAAATTTTAAAGATTGCTCAGATTCTCCAACAGTAAGCATTCCAGATACAACTTAGATCTAGTTATCCATAGAGCCAATATGCATAATGTGAAATCTATACATAAGATTAGGCTCTATGGACATTAATGATGATGTATCATATTCAAGTTTCCCAGGGGGTAGTAAAGCACCCTTTTGGGTGTCTCTGGTTGGATCATGGAATCATGACTTTGGGTGCTATCTATGGTCCCTGGCCCTTCCTTTTTTTTTTTTTTTTTTTTTTTTTTTTGCGGTACTGGGGATCGAACTCAGGACCCTGCGCTTGCTAGGCAAGCACTTATTCCACTGAGCTATATCCCCAGCCCCCTGGCCCTTCCTTTGTGCCACTATTCAGCTGATCTACTTAGACACTGTGAACTGAACAGCTCTGCTCTAAATCACCCTTCTCTCATGAGGTTGCTGCTTTGAAGCCAGGTGATTATGGACTGCAAGCAGCAATTGTAAGCTGAAGAAGCCATTTCTTCCTTCCTGTTGTAAGCATTAGGTATTTGGTTCTAGCAGTGGGAAAAATAGTACAGGCTTCACCTTTTCCTTTGCAGATTTTGGCAAATGCACTTGAAGCATCATGATGTTGGCTTTCATTTATTTACTTTTGCTGTTCTTCTCAGGCATTTTTAAAAATTTACCACAGAAGTATTAGTGTTCCCAAAGTATGATCAGTACCATCATGGAAAGTAGGCAGTGACATATAAAGGAATCTGTACTTGACCTGCGCTTGGACAGAATGATTCATTGAATATAGTACAGTCCTGGAGTCTGTAGTTGCAGGGATGGTTTCTAGCTCCATGAATAATAATTAACGTGTATAATTCTCAAACAAGCCTTGTCCTAAGGAGGTCAAATCCATGTCTGGAATACCAGCTGAGAGACCAGTCTTTCAAGACTCCTCATAAACAAGTTTCCTTGTATTAATATTCTTCTCCTCAAAAAACCAACTGTGTTCTAGTTGTGCGATGGAGAGAAGTATGGCAAATAATAATGTAGAGTATATTTTATCTGAAGGACAAATTCAAGTATCTTATTCTACACATAATTGCAATCTCCAGGAAGGAGGAAAGAAACAGGGTAGGAAAAGTACTGAAATGAATTTTGGTATGATATTACTTATTACATAAAAATATAACATAAATTGAGCCAGGAAATGGAAAAAGCACCAATGTGAAGATAAAATAACAAATAAACAATGAAACAAAAACATTTTACCTAACTACATCACAATCAAGCTTCCAAAAGGGATATAACATTTATCATTTATTGAAGAAGAGATGACAGAGAGATAAGATTTCCTTTTGGAAGTGGTCAAAGCCAGAAATACCTGAGCAGCAGCTTTAAGAAAAACTAGACCAAGAATTTTATAAATAGTGAAAACCACATTTCAAAGTAGAAGCAATACACAATTCTTTATCAGGCATAAAAAGAGTGAAAAATCATTCACAAATAAAACATTTACAGAAATAAATAGATAAATTGGATTTTAGAAAGTGTAGATATGAAACAAAATGTAAAAATTTACTTATAGAAAGATTAAAGATCATTCTACTTTATAACTACAAAGAAAAATAACAAAAACATTTTTTGTTCAATTATACATTTTAACGACTATGCTTAGGAATAAATTTAAGCAAACAGTTGAATAGTCTACATGCTGAAAATTGCAAAGCCTTGATGAAAGAAATTGAGTGCTTTAATAAATGGAAAATATTCCACGTTCATGAATTATAAAATAAGTGGGTATAGTTAACCATCTCAAAATAATTTACATATCCTATATCATATCTATGGAAAATGCAAAAAAATTTTACAGAAATAGAAAGGGAAATTCCCAAATTATTATGAAAATGCCAAAAATCATTAGCCAAGAAATCTCATGTGAAAAAGTATTGCTTCCACCTGATTTTAAAGCAAAACTGCAGCTACTTGAATAGTGTACTGCTACCCCTGCTGGCATAAAATGAATAAATCAAACAATGGAATAGAATAGGAAACCCAAAAATTAACTCATGAATTTAAGGTCAGCTTATTCTTTTCACAAATATACCAATAATATATAAATGTAAAAGGATGACCTCTTCAATAAAAAGACATGGAAAATTGTGTATCTACATGCATATAAATAAAGTAGGACTATTATCTCAATCTTACATTGTATTTAAGAGTGAATTCAAAGTTGATTCGAGATTAAATGTAAAATAGCCAAGTCTCAAACCTACAAAAACACTAGAAGGAAACAGGAAGAAAGTTGCACAACAACATTATGGATAACGATGTTTTTTTTTTTTATTTGACCTCAAATGCTCAAGCAATTAAAAAAAAAAAAACAAATAAACCAGATAAATCATGATCACCACCATTCCTCCATATAGTGAGCCTTCAGGAGCCTCCTAAAAACTTGGGGAGCCTCTGTGAGCCACATAAGGAGGGAAAACCCCTACCCACTGGCCCTCTGCCATTACACGAGCATCAGGGAGACTCTCAGTGCCTCAGTAAGCCATGTGGGAGAGGAGAAAGTCCGCCCACCACAGCTCCACCATCGTAAGAGTCTCTTGTGAACCCCAGGGAGCCACGCAGGGAGAAATCCCACCCACAGCCCCAGCACCATTGTAGGAGCCTTGGTCCAGAGAAACACTGGTGCCTGACCCGTACCCCTTCAGTGTGGAATGGGTAGCCAGGATGGGGAGCACACAGGACATGGCAACAGGCTCATCCAGAGGAAATCAGGGTAAATCCACTCTAACAGGTGGAAACACTTTGCATACAAACTCCTAATTTGTGATCGGTTCGGTTATATAACTGTAGACTTTGATGCTATGACCTAAAGTACAAAATCAATAGTTATCACAGTTTTTCAGCTTCTAAATTGTGCTTCATGCTGTCATTTTTGCTAGCTGTATTACTGTGGTTGGGATGTCATATCTGCTGTAAAAAGTTGTTCTCCCTTGTGTAACAATACTGGGAAGCTCTAGGATAATAAATCACCACAGCCCTACACCAAAATACCAGGGCCTGAGCCAAGCAGGAGCCAATATCCCGCTCTCAATTAATTGAGAAGGTAGGATCTTGGGACAGACACAAGGTAAGAATCACCTACAGACAGAAGATATCACTTCACCAGGAAAAATACAGAATTTTGCTGCAGAGGCCTTGGCACTAGTGACATACAGTGATCTCTCACTTATCATGGAAGTTACAATCAGAGACCGCTGAAATAGGTGAAAATCCCTGAAGTAACAACATTATATTTATATTATAACTTTTATATATTTTAAGGCTTTATAACCACTTCCCACATTCCTATAAACCTTTCCTATTCTCTTGTGAACCTTTCCCACACTCTTATAAACACTTCATATACTCTTAGACATTTTCTACGCACTTAAACTTATGTAATTTTAACAACATGTAAAATTCTTTATGGATACTGTATGATAAGCGGACAAGGAGAGATGCTAAGTGCATGGGCACAGGGCAAGAAAGCAAACAGACCAATGCTATGGTCACTGAACCAATCAGTTCACAGGGTACAGAACAAAGTGCTCTGGTTGGTCACCTTTCATTTCAACTGCCAATAGTGTGCTGTGTACAATGTCACATTGGCAAACTTGTGCATGTGGTACTGGCATACTGGATTTCCATTGTGTACAATACAGTATATATCTGCTGATGAAATAATACTGTATTTTATTTTGATTTAATATTCTTTTAATATATTTGAATTAATATTTTATATTATTTTAATTTTATGTAAAACAATTAAAATAATAAATTTTATATAAATACCTATATATGACAAAATCCCATGATACAGCAAAAACTCCATGATAAAGATTTAGACACATTTTATTAAAAACCCATGAAACAGTGGAGCCCCAATAAGTGAATCATGATACAGCAAGGGATGACTGTAGCAACTTACTCCAAAACTCATAAGGATCATTACAGGAAACAAAATAAATTTTTTTCACATAGGAAATGTGAGATGAAGGAGCAAAATGCAATCTGAGATCTCCAGCCCACCCAGAACAAGAGCAGGAGACATCAATGTATAAGAAATTAGAAGTCACACGTCTTAAATTCCTGAAATGATAGCAACAGAATTAAAGAAGAACCTCCATCAGGCTATAAGAGATATCAGAGCAGAAATGATATCTTAGCTTAAAAAAAGAAATGACACCTACAATGAAAGAATTGCTCAGCATATCCAAAAGATGCAAGGATAGAAAAACAGGAGCATAGATAAATGCAGGAATCCTTCAATGAACAGTAGAGAAAAGAATTAGAATGCATGAAACAAATTGAAAGAGATATCTACGCCTGTAATCCCAGCACTCAGAAGGGTGAGGCGGGAGAATCATTGTGAGTTCAAGACCAGCCTGGGCTACAAAATGAGCTCAGGGCCAGCCTGAACTGCATAGCAAGACCCTGTCTCAAAAAGACAAACAAAGCAAAACAAAACAAAAGTGATATCCAGGAAGTTAAAAATTCCACTGAAACCTGGCAAAAACACTTGAATGAAACTGAATGTAGACATTAAGACTTTGAAGACAGGATTACAGCTAGTGATCATGAAAGGCAAGATCTCTTAAAGATACCAAGGAACCAAGAAATAACAATTCAGCAGATGCAATATGATGCAAAGAAGAACAATATAAGACTGATACAAATGACATAAAAAGAAATTTGTATAAGTAATAGCAGGAAATTTCCCAAGAATGGTAAAAGAATCTGACATACAGTAAGTGAGGGATATAAAACTCCAACTAACACAACCAAACTACATTTACACACAGACATATAATAATCAAGAGTGCAGAAATTCATCACAAGGAAAGGATATTAAAAGCTGTTGGAGAAAGGATACAGATCTCCTATAAAGGAAAGACCTCCAGAATCATAGAAGATTTCTCAGTACAACCAAGCAAATCAAAACGAGCTTGGAATGAAGTATCTCAAGTCCTGAAAAAAACAACTTCAAATCCCCAATGTTGTACCCTGCCAATCTATCTTTCCAAATTAACACTTCCACAACACAGAACAACTGAAGAAATTTATGATCACCAAACCAACACAGAAAGAGTACTGAAAGATGTTCTAGACAGAGATAAAAATGACCACAATTCCAAGAACAACAACAGAAAGAAACCACCAAGCAGGGAGAGCAATTAAACAGACAGGGAAAAGCAGGGAACCACAGCAGGAAAATTAGATGATAAAGATAAACATATCAGTGTAAATGGTCTCCATTCACCAATCAAAAGAACCACACTGGCAGAGGGGATCATAAAACAAAATCCAACTATATACTGAAAACATGAAACACATTTAACTCAAAAGAAAATTCATAAAATGAAAAGCAAAGGATGGAAAACAAGCACACATGTGACAGGAACACAAGAAAACCAGGGGTAGCTATTTTGTTTGCAGACAATGTGAATTTTAAACCAATAATGTTCAAAAGAGATTTAAAAAGTGGTCACTATATAATTGTTAGGGAAAACTGCAAGAGGAAGACGTAACAATTATAAATATATATGCACCAAATACAGGAGTGTCCAAGTATATAAAACAAATATTAATACACATAAAAAATAAAATAAGCAATAACCCAAGTGTAACAGGGGACCTTAACCCAATTTTCACAAATAGATAAATTAGATGAAAAATAAGTAAAGAAATAATAGAAATGAAAAAAACTTGTGAACAAGGGCACTTAGTAGAACTCTACAGGTTATTACACCCAACAAAAGAATACACGTTCTTCTCAGCTGCACAAAGGACATTCTCTAAAATAGACCGTGTATTAATCAATATAACTTATCTAAGTAAATGAAAAGGAATTAAAATTATTCCATGCATATTATCTGACTGTAGTACGATGAAATTGGAAATTATTGACAAATGAACCTGAAAAAAACCCATAAACTCACAGAAATGAAATAATACCCTCCTGAACAACCAATGAGTAACAGACAAAATTAAAGAAGAAATGAAACAAAATCTACAATCAAAGGAAAATGTAGATACAACTTACTGGAATCTGCGCAATACAATGAAAGCCGCCTGCATATGGAAATTTATAGCGGTGAATTCATATATCAGGAAAACAGAATGCGCACAACTAAAAAACTTAATTGCGCACCTCAAGCTTCTAGAAAAAGAGAGCAAATCAAGCACAAAGCCACAAGGCCAGAGGAAATCGTAAAGATCAGAGTGCAAATGAAGACAATGGAGACTATGAAGAAAATACAGACAATTAGTGAATCAGAGTTGGTTCTTGGAAAAAATAAATGAAATTGAAAAACCTGCAGCCAATCTGATCAAAACAAGGGAAATGAAAACCTCAATTTCATGCTATAAGGAATGAAAAGGATGAAATCACTCTAGATCCTATAAAAATTCAGATCATCAATGCTTATTTCAAAGATCTTTACTCTCATAGAATGGAAAATACAGAAGAAATGAATAGGTTCCTAGAAACATGAATTATCAAAGCAGAGTCAAGGAGATATTAAAATTCTGAACAACCCAATATCAGTCAGTGAAAATGAAAATGTAATTAAATCCTGATCAACAAAAACAGCCCAGGTCCTGATGGATTCACAATTGATTTCTACAAGAAATTTAGAGAAGATTTAATACCAATACTCTTCAAACTCTTTAATGAAATTGAAAAGAAGGCATCTCTCTTATTCATTCCTGGAGGCAAGTATTACCCTGATACCAAAACCAGTGAAAGACCCAACAAAAAAAGAGAATTACAGGCCAATCTCCCAAGTAACACAGATGCAAAACTCCTCAATGACATGCTAGTAAACAGAATCCAGGAAATCATCAAGAAGATTATATACCATGACTAAGTAGGGTTCATCCCGGGAATGCAGTGATGGCTCAATGTATGTAAATCAATAAATGTTATGTACCATGTCAGTAGAGCCACAGACAAAAGTAACATGATCATTTCAATATATATTAAAAAGTTTTGACAAAATCCAACACTAATTCATGATAAAAACCCTACAGAAAATCGGAATCAATGGTGTGTACCTCAACCTGATAAAAGCCATATATAACAAACCAACAGTTAACATCATACTAAATGGACAAAACCAACAGCTTTCACTCTAAAATCAGAAACAACACAAGCATGACCACTATCACCACTCTTACTCAGGATAGTTCTGGAAATATTAGCCAGAGCAAGTAGACAAGAAGGAGGAAAGAAAAGAATAAGGATGGGAAAAAAAGAAGTAAAATTATCATTATCCACAGATGAAAAGATACTTTATATAGAAGACCCCAAAATCTTCACCAAAACACTTGTAGATTTAACAACTAAATTCCAGTAGCACAGCTGGATGCAAAGTCAATACTCAGAAATCATTGGCAGTCCTGTACACATACGACAAAACCGTTGCAAGAGAAATTTGGATTATATACTCCAGCATTTCCACATACCCCACAGAAATAAATTCAGTATATTGGAGAAAAACCTGCACCGTCAGTCATACCACAATGATTCAAAGTGGTCTAGATATGACATCAAATTAAGTTTCCCTCAAAGGATCATTGGATGAGAAATTAATGTGTATACACACAAATAGTCTTCAGCCTTTAAAAAAAAAAAAGGGAAATTCAGTTCATTTTCCAGGACAAGGATGAACCTAAAGAACACTGAGTTATGTAAAGTAAGAGATACAGAATAGGAAATACTGCACACTGTCATTTATGTGTACAATTTAAAACAATGGAATTCTCAACAGCAGAGAAGAAAACAGCTGCTACCAGACTCTCAAGAGTGGAGGAAATGAGGGGGTGTTCATTAACGGGTACAAAATTTCAGTTAAAAATAAACTATAAGTATTTAAGATGATAAATGTTAACTAGCCTGATTAAGTTATTTCATATTGTATAGGAACATCATACACATATTGGTATCACATAATGTACATATTTAAAATTTAACATTAAATAAAACTCCATTAAACAAGAGTGCAAAAAAGTGAAATATTAAAAAATTAGCAAACTTGCTTTTAGCAATTATTTCTCCCACACAGTGCCAAAAGCAATGTATAAATTAGATTTTATCTTAATTTATCTCTTGCACTCCAAATGTTATTATTACAGTCAATTAGAAGAAAATAGTATAGAAACACATATCCACCGAAGGATCTGCAGCTAGAATATATCAGTAACTATGACATCCCACGTCTGTACAAATAGCAAATAGCATCTTGCAAAGGTGTTTGCTTTCATTTCTAATTAGCCCAGTGCTAATTAAATAAAAAGGAGATACCACTATAGACCAATGATTGTGGCCACAATTAAGTTGACTGATGCTACCAAGTATGATGATATCGGGCAAAACAACAAAACTCTTATATTCTGTTGATGAAAATAAGGAATAGAGAACACATTTGAAATTACTGAGGGAACTCCTAATAAAGTTAAAAATAAAACATAACATGATTGAATCATTCTTTTTCTCAGCTTCTAAACAACAGAATGGAATTATATATTTACTTAAAGGATTACATACAGTGGGTTCATTGCAGGATTTTTGTTTATTTGTTTGTTTGTTTCGGCAACATCCCAAACAGAAAACAATCCAGATGTCAATCCCTAGGTGAATGGATAAACAAATTGTGGTGTCTCTGTACAATCAAATGCTTTTTAGCAAGGAAAACGCATGAACTAATTACACATCAACTGTTCAAATGGGATGAATCTCAGAATAATTATGCAAAATAGAATCGATATCAAACATTTAGTACAACTTTTTCTGATTCAATTGGGGTATAAAATTTAATGAATAATTTTGTAAGTAAAATTCTACAACTAAACTATGGTGACAATGTAGGTTAATAATATTATCTGAAGAGGGAACGCAAAAGGGCACAAGGGAATTTTTGTAGATGACATGCTTGTTTTCGTGATTGAGATACTGCCTTTGTGGATATGTGCATATGCCGAAACTCAACAAACTTTGCTATATATATAAAATATACTATATATATATATATATATATATATATATATAGTGATCTTTCACCTAGTTTTGTTCCAGAGACCCCCTAATAGGTGAAAATCTGCAAAGTAGTGGTATTATATTTATTTGATTATTTATGTAAAAGCTTTATCAGTCCTTCCCACTCTTCTATAAACCTTTCCCAATCTCTTATTAACCTTTCCCACACTCTTATAAACACTTGATCTGCTCTTAAACACTTTCTACAGTCTTAAATCTACATGATTTTAATGACATCTAAAATTCTATATGGGCACTCATCAGTGAAGTATACTAAAATTTGAATGAAGAAAGACCCTAAATATATGGGCATAGTGGAGGAGAGTGAACAGACCGATGCTATGGTCACTGAGCCAATCAGCGTCCAAGATACAGAACACAGTGCTGTGGTTGGTCGCCTTCCGTTCCACCAGCTAACAGGGTGCCATGTACAAACTCACACTGGCAAACTTTTTCAAGAGGTTGTGGTGTACTGCATTTCCACAATAACATGGAAATTCACAGGCCCAATGTTGAAACTCAGAAAATGAGAATGAAAAGCTTTTTCTAATTCTAACATAGTACATTTCTATGATTTGTAAATAATAATATCTTTTCATATCTCTCCTGAGGAAGTATCTTTAAACTTAAGATGCTTAGTTTTCTCATCTGAATGAAACCATACTTTTGTGTTTAACATTTTAGTTTTCAACGTTTTGTAATATGGGAAAATAAAAGCGAAAGGAAGGAGGTGATGTAAGGAGTAACTGAAAGGAGAGAGAATAAAAGGAAAGAGAGAGAGAAGGCAGAGGAGGGGGAGGGAGGAAGGGAGGAGATATTCATCAGGAGGAGAACTCTTCTCAAGGTACAAACTTAGAAAGCGTCTTTATATTTAGTCACTCAGGTGATGCCTGTTCTGAATAGACTTTGTGAACTGGGGCTATAAATTAATTATACTGAAAGAAATTGGAGAATTTTTGAAAAAGTAAAACAAAACATGACACATAATTGAGGCATCCTAAAGGTCAAGGACTTTTAGGAGAAATGGCTAGTAGTAGGGGTGCTAGAGTGTCTTAGTTATTCTTCTTTTTGTTGTTACTGGTACAACACACCTGATATCCACCAGTTAAAAGAGGAAAGGTTTATTTTGGCTCAGGGTTTGTAGTTTGCAGTCCATGGTTGGCAGCATGGCAGAGGGTCTTGGCAGAGGAGAAACAGTTCACGGTGTGGCAAATGGAAAGCAGCGAGCCTGCCTTTGCTCTTTTCCTTTATAGTCCATCCAGGCTACAAGTCCACTGATTGGTGACATCCGCTTTCGAAAACTATGTTTCCATACCTTTCCCATCACCCACACCTGTAACTATGCTAAACCATTAAGTGGACCAATTTAGTTATCACACACTGTTACTCCCTAATCATATACCCTAGATCCAGTCACCACCAAAAAGCCCCTCCTGTGCCTGCACCAGGCTTTGGAGGAACATCTAAATGCAAGCCATAACAGTGAAGGAATTTTAAAGTTAGAGCAACTTTAATTTTCTGTCTTAGGTTGTTTCCTGTATCACATAACTTGGATGAGTTTTTGGTAGTGGTTCATACAAAAGTTCCATTCAAGTACTATTTGGATAAAATCAAGAAAAAGGAGCAGAACAAGTCTCCTCAGTATATGCCTGGAAAGAGAGAAAGACATAATCAGAATTAATATTAGAGTCTGACTGAAGAAAATGGAGAGAATTAAATGTGGGGGAAATGTATAAAAATATTTTGGAGTTGGTTGTACTTTCACAGGATGAAAGGTAAGACAGTTTAAATCCATTTTCTTAAAATATCAAAGGGCTCAGTAACCTTTGATACCTTAGTTGCAATATAGCTAAGGGGTAACGTATAGTGCAAGGGCAAATGACCTCTAAGGCCTCATTCAACCCAAGCACTTTGATTTTAAGAGAAACATAAGACTGTTCAGAAATATCTCAAAGACATGCCAGTGTGACTGTATTTGGGGCCAATTACTACATTTATTTATGGTTTGGGAACTTCATTTAGGGCTTGAGCTACAAGACTAAAATAACTCAAATTCAAGGAAATAACAGTGACACCGACATTTCACAGGATCAGCAAGACTTCCTGGGAGTTGCAGAATAATAACATTTATAAGTCACTGTTGCCTCTGCTCAAGTGGAGTGACGGATTAGTAGAGAAAAACTGTCCCCAAAGCCTCATTACAGAGTAAATCAAACCTGACCTGGTGGCCCAACACTGTTGACACATCAGGAGAGATGAAATGGCTAGAAATGGCTAAAAATGGCAAATGCATCAAACCCTACTGCTTCTTCCGTGTAAAATAGAGGGAGAAAGGGTAATGCAGACATTCCTCTAGCTCTTAAAGGTGGATGACCTCAGATACTGCCATCATTTTGATTGGATTACCTAAGGTAGTTTGTAGTTAATTATCAAAACCAAAAATCAATATGCACTTATCAACTCTGGATGAAGTTTGTGTCATAAAACTCAGAGTCTATTTACCTTAAAAGTCAATATACAAAACTGTTTACTGTGCTGCTTCTTAACTCTTCACTGGCCAACATTCACAGACAGCGAAGTGTTGATTTCACCACGATAGTAATTTTGATAACCAAGGGACTTCTGAGTTTTAAAATTTGATGTACCAAGGAAGCTACAGGTGTAGTTCAATAATAGAACAATGCTTTCCCCCCGCAAGGCTCCAAGTTCAATTCCAAATACATACACACAAAAATAAATGCCATGATGAATGTCATTCTCTAATGATAAAAAAGACTAACACAGGCAAGCCCATATGTAATATGTGAAAAGAAAAATGTTTACTTTTCAATAGCATCACAGTTTGAACTCCAGAGAAACTCCTAGTGACAAATCTGAAGTCACCCTCTGTGTTAGACGTAGTCGAGTACAGAGAAGTTGAGCATCTTGCTTATAATTTCAGTGACAAAGATATGGTGCTGAAATTCAACCTCACCTTTTAAATCTGCATCCTGAACTCTGGATTCCATAGTAGAATGGAAACAAAAGTCGGTTTTGCAAATTCAAGTTCTAATTGCAGTTCTGCCACCAGCTGCCTGTGTAACACTGGGCAAACTGCTTCATGTCTTTGGCTTAAATTTTCTTTCTTTATAAGATGAAAGAGATGGTTTTGTGATCTGTCTTCCAGATGACAAAGTTTAGTACTAATTTGTTCAATTTTTGTTACCTTTACATTATAGTACACAATTCCATTTTGCATAATCAGAAGGGGATATGTTCATGATTCAGAACCATGAAGGCATAAGTAGTCATCCACCTCTGTTTCTCAGAAACAAGCCTATCCCTCTTGGCCCAACTTTAGATGCCCCACTGGACTCATTTAATTGGAGAAAGCATTCTTCCCACTGGGCCATATGTGAAAAGAAACAGTTATCATATGAATATTTACCAATCCACATTAAATTAGACATGAAAATACTCCAACCACTCCACTCATTCTATTAATCTCTATCTAATTGATTTGGAACAATCACTGACTCATGGTCTCTTTCCCAGCTGGTCTCTGTAGAATGAACTGGAACAATGTGTGGTACATTTCACTTATCGATTGCATAACTGGATGCATTGAGATCTTTCTGACCCTTTCAGAACAAGTTACACTGTAACCAAAGATCTCTATGTGGGAGAGGCTACTCTGAAATTTTAAGATCTATTTTAAGTGAGAATCTTTTTAGACAGCTTATACCAGTTTCCAGTTGCTTCAAAAAGGAGAGTAAAGATGCAAGAATATTTTTTCCTAATACATATGGAGTTACATGGGACTTAAATTAATTCTGTACACATTATCCCCTTTTTGTCCCATTTCTCATGCATTCCAACTTTCTTCAGTGTTGTCTATGACAGTGGAGGCTGATTTCTCTTAATTGCTTCACCTACTTTCTTCCCGTTGGGCATTGACAAAAAGAGGTACAAGACAGAAAGTGGAGGTATGACTGAGAAAAATACCAGAGCATTTTTCTACTCCCTCTGACCTTCAGGGCTGTTTTCTATGTCTCTGAGAGGGATCTTCAGACTATTATGTCTTTAACTGATTTATAATTACACGATTTTAGTTTCAGAGATGGTAAGAACTTTTCTTATGAATTCTGAGTATTTCCTATTTCCTTATATTTTTTCATACTCCACTGTAAATAACTGGTCAATTAATATGTTTTCTTATAAACTGGAGTAGATTCTGCTTCCCACTAAGACCCAAAGGAGATATGTTATCTGCTACTGGGCTAGGGCTTAAACTATGTTACTCAAACCTTCTTTTTCTGTGCTACTCAAAACTGTGATTCTCTTTATTTGTTCACTTTTAGGCTCCAGGTAGAAGCACTGTTGTTATCATAACCTGAATCTTATAGTCTTCTATTTTAGTGTTCAGGAGAGAAATCTGTTTTTCTGAAACTTGAACAAGGGTCTTGAAGTAGCATCCATTAGTTCAAGTTAGAAAATGTGCCTGTGTCTAAAACAATCCCTGTGGCCAGGATAATGAGACATCATAATCAGGCAAAAATCCTCTGCCAGTAATGTGGAGTGAAGTCAACATTTCCCAAGTCCTTGAGCTAAAAGTAAGGCAGAGTAATTCTGGATAACTAAAGATTTGCTTTGTTAAAAATTAGAAAAGTAGGATCCCTCTTGTAGATCGTTTTCTTTACTAGTACATTCTTATTGTACAAATGTTTCTATTCCTCATGGAAATATCGCACATGTGCAAAACATCTCTTCATTTCCTCTTAAACCCTTTCTTTTCCTGCCATGCTCCTTCATCCATCTCTTGATCCCCTTCCTTTGTTTGGTACATCTTTACAGCGCATAGTGTTCTTATTCTGTGTGTGAATTTGTTCATGCTCATAACACATCAAAGTTCATTTTGCATCTCTTTTGCCTTCCTCTTCTCCATCCATTTCTTGATCCCTTCCCCTTTGAGAAATATCTATCTTCCTGTTTCCTAGAATCTATTTTGTTTTGCACTTTATTTATAGTCTGGGCTTCTCATACAAGAGAATCCAGGGCTACTCAAACTCATGTTCCTGATTTACTTCACTTAACATTATGGTTTCAGGGCTTACCCATTTGCCTACAAATAGCTCAAGCTCATCCTTCTTTATGGTAGAGTAAAACTCCATGGAGGATAAATACCAAATTTTCATTATCCATTCATCAGCTGATGGACATATGACTTTGAACACAAGTCTTCTCACGGCAATAGCCTTGTTGTTTCTATAACACCATGTTCCTTCTAACTTGTGGGTTTTATTTGATGTTTCCGGCATAGTAAAGAAAACAGATGTGTTATCTATCATGGCTTCAGTAGAGGATAAACATGAAGGAGCATACCTACACTCAGCCCTAGGGTGGCGCAACTTTATTAAGCCCAGATTAATGTATTGGAGGAAAAGATTCAGTAAAGGCCACACATAAGGGAGGATAGATAGTAATCTCGGCTCAGTTCTCATTTCTAAATGCAAATGTCCCAGGTCACAACTGCAGCAGACAGAATCTCTCATTAGTCCTACATGATTTTTTGTTCCATTTTTGCAACACATGGTGTTTATGCTCTTTGCCTGGGCTCCTAGTATCAGAGAGTAGCAGCCACCATTTCAGGAGTCTCTTGACATAAAGTTCTATGGTTTATTAGCTGGACTTGGTCTTTTTTAAAGTAAAAGAGCTACTATTTTCACCTGTTCTTTGCAATACAATGCATTCTCCTTTACCCTGTTTATAGTGCTCCCTGTCTGTAAGGTGAGCTGCCTTTACATCCTTACTCTGCACCTTGAGCAAACCACTTATCTTTTCATACCTCCCCGCCTCTTTCTATTTGTTTCCTGTGCTAAAGAAATTTGCATTATCCCCATCTCAGGCCTAGATTTCCAATCCACATCCTTTTTCATGGTGCGTGCTCATCCTTAAAATATTGGTTCTTCCTGTTTCTGTAAAATCTTGCCCCAGACTCACAGTCTCACTCATGACAGAGCTTATCAGAGGCTTATGCCTTGAACAGACCCCAGAAACATGATTCAGTACTGTTGTTAATCTCACCAAGAAATAGTAGCAGAAGCTTGCTGTCTCAAAAACCACCACAAGCAATCACATAACAAAAAAATCAAATGTAGCACCTGTCCTCTTGGTTCTGCCAAATAGTATTTCTTAATTTGTCTTCTACTAGCATATGTTTGCAATACTGAATTAATGCATTGGCTTTGGAGAATTGCTATATATGTAGACCACATCTAAATCATTTTTATGCTCATTTACTTCTCCACTCTCTTGTCTGCCCAATACCTAGATCCTTAGCTTCATTACTTTCCTCTCATTTTTGAGTCAAAATACCCGACACTCAAAACTAGGGAAGGAGAGATTTATTCATATCACAGTTTGTGGAAGTTTCATTCCATAATTAGCAGGGTGGAGCAGCAGAAAGGCAACAGTTCATGGTGGTAGAAGTCAGCAAAAGCAACAAGAACAAAAAGGAAGGACAAGCCTTTTTTCCTCCCTTATGTTGTATGCAGGCTACAAAATTGTATATTGCTCCAGAAGAATGGTTTTCTTTAAGAATTCAAAGAACAATAAAATCTGCTAAGATTGAGGGAAAATGAAGATTTCAGGAATGATTTTCCTCACAATTCATGTATATCCTCCCTTATATTTTCTATACTAGGATGGGCGAAGAGCTCACACATCCCCAATACCAACACTAGACAATGAACCAATAACAAACTGTAGATTCAGACACATATGAAAATCCTATCCCCAGTAACCACATGACAAGTTTGGGGGACATCCAGACACAGACCATAACAATCCCCCTCCCATCTATACTATGTCTACCTGGCATCAATGTTTTTATTTAGCTATTTATATTTTAGGTTACACATATAAAGGACAACACGTGATATTTGTCATGCTATGTATGATTTACTTCACTTAGCACTATAATTTCAAAGTACAGCCATTCTCTCTCCTCCATTTTCTAAAAATGGCTCAATTTTATCCTTCTTTATGAGTGAGTAGCACTCTATGGGATATAATTTCTTTATCCTTTCATTTGTTCATTGACATATAGGCCACTCTCAAGATTAAGCTATTTTGACTTGTGCTTCTGTAAACATTGGTATAAATATATCACTAAAATACTAAGTCTTTAGCTCTTTCAGAAAATATCCTGATGAGGTATAGGTAGGTCAAACACAATTCTAATTTCATGTACCATTTGTATTTCTTCATCTGAGCAGTGTATATTCATCTCAGATACCCAATTTTGCACTGAGTCTTTGAAATTGGGAGGCCTATTTTTTTAATTCTTTATATGTTCTAGACAGAAGTTTTTTGTCTGAGGGACAGTTGGCTAAATTTTTTTCCCAATTCATGGGTTTTCCTTTCACTCTGTTGGGGATTTCTTTTGATGCACAGAAACTTCTTAATAGGATGAGATCCCAGTTGCAGATTCTTTGAAGTTTTTCCCATGTAGTTTGGTTTTCTTCATGAACTCTCTGCCTACTCCTATGTCTTCAAGTTTTTTACCTACTTTCTCTTAAAGTACATTTAGTGCTTCTGTTTTAATATTTAGATATTTAATGCATTTTTATGTTAGTTTAGTCCATGGTGATAGACATGGGTCTAGTATTAGTTTCTGGCATGTGGAAAGTCGGTATTTCCAGCACCATTTATTAAAGAGGCTGTCTTTTTTCCAGTGAACATATTTGGCCCCTTTTTTAAAGGTAAGGTGGTTGAGTGTTATGGTTGATACATTGTATCAACTTGGGGAGTCGAGAGGTTTGGCTGAGTGACTCAGCAGGAAGCCAAGGTGCTTACTTTGTACACATCCTGAGCCTGTGGAAGAGGAGGCCATGGAGATAGTGTGAGAGCTACACAACCCCTGGGTGGGGGTAGATGGCTCACAATGTAAGGGAAGGAAAGAGGCTGCTTGCCCCCATTCCTCTCTTTTCCCTTGTGGTTTTTGCTGTGTTCTGCTGCCATGAACATTCGTCCTCTGCCCTGTGCCACTCTGCCTCTGAATCAGCCAAATATGGACTGAAACCTCCACAAACTATAAACTAAATAAACCTTTCCTTCCTTTATTTTGGATGATGGGTATTTTGTCTCAGCAACCAGAAAAAAGTAACCAAGACACTGAGTGTGTTTGTAGTTTGCCTGCATTTTCTGATGTATTCCACTAATCCTCAGGCCTGCTTTTTTGGCCAGTATCATGTTGATTTTATCACAATAGCTTGGTTGTATGAATATATAAAAAATTTAATAAATAATAAATGAAAAATTTAGCATAAATATATGAAAAGATGTTTAAAATCATTGGCCATTTGAGAAATGCAAATGAAAACTACACTGATTTTCCATCTCACCGCAGAAAGAATGGCTACCATCAGAAAATCAGCTAATATCAAATGTTGGAAGGGCTATGGGGAAAAAAGAAACTTTTCACCACCATTGGTGGGAGTGTAGACTGGTACAACTGCCATGGAAGTCAGTGTGGAGATTCCTCAAAAACCTAGGATTAGAGGCCTCATTCAACCCAGTCACTCCTCTTCTGGGTAGTTTTCCAGAACTGAAAACAGCATATCACAGTGATATATGTGCACCTATGTTTACATTACAGCAGCACAATTTGAAATAGCTAAATCTTGGAAACAACCCAAATGTCCATCAACTAAGGAATGGACAAAAAAACGGTATTTTTATATACTGGAGCATTACTTTGTTATAAGGGAAGATAAACTCCAGGCTTTTATAGTTAAATGGATGCAACTAGAGCATATTAATAAGTAAAATAAGTCAGATCTGCATGTGTACACATTGTATTATCTTCGTAGTGTAAGTACCTGAAAGAGTAAATGAAATCCAAAATATAAAATAGATATTGTGAAAGGGGAAGAAACTTCTCAAAAGGAAATAACTGGGATGAGGGAAGGAAGAAAAGAAAGGAAAGAAGGAAGGAAGGAAGGAAAGGAGGAAAGAAGGAAAGAAAGAAAGAAAAAGAAAGAGAAAGAAAGGAAAAAATACATACATAATAGCTAAGATAAGTATACTACTGGTTTCTATTGGTTTATTAAAAGGAACAGTTCAATGCTTAAGTTTTTTTCTCTTTCACCAATTTTACATGCTTATATCTGGTGATCTGAGTAACTGCTTTGAAGACAATATTCAATATAGCAACCATTGTTGAATTCCTATCATCTTGTATTTTTGAAATTCTGCATCACCTCAAATATTTGTTTTTTATTGTTTTTGTATTATGCTTATCCTCTTTACAATAAAAGATATAAGAAAAACATAATTTCTAATTTTAGTTTTTGAGGATACTTATTTCCATACTGGCTGTCCTAGTTCACATTCCCACCAGAAATAGATAAATGTTCTTTTTTCCTATAATTTTTCCAACATTTGTTGTTCTTTGAGTTCTTGACAAAAACCATCCTTCTGGAGCAAGAAGGAATCTTGGTGCTATTGTGACTTGCATGTCTCTAATGACCAAAACTTTTGGACATTTTTTTATGTACTTACTGGCCATTTGTTCTTTTTCTTTTGAGAAGTGTTCAGTCATTTCAGTTGTTTATTATCTAGCTGAATCCTTTGTTTTGAGAATTTCTGCTCAGAGTCACACAGTTCTCTCTCTAGGATGGAACTTGAGCCTCTTCCCTACAGATCCCCAAATGAATGTTTTATTGTATTGGACACAACTTATTCTAACCTTCAATACACTTTGTTGATTTGATAAGTCGTTTCCTCAAGTAGTACATTGAGCTTTGCAAAATGAGATGCCAGAGTTGTTGAATTCATTGCAAGAAGGTCATATGTGGAACAGTGTAGGTAAAGGTAAGTCGCTTTTTATTATAAAATGAAGTTATGATAAAACACTTTCTTAGAAAGTATCTCATGGTATGAAATTTTCTTTTTGCAAAAAGTAAGCTGAAATAGTCAAGAATTCCTTTTTATTTCCCTACTGTTCCTGGAATTGTACTAAGATATATTCACTTATGGTCAAACCCGAATCCTTTGCAATTTCATCTTGAACAATTACTATGTTGAGGACCAGAAGATATGAGATAATACCTTACTGTGCTGGGGAGTAGGCTACCTGACTGGTGTCACATGCTCTTCAGGCTGATGTGAACTTGCTTTAGGAACAGTGAAGTATGCTGGAGGCTGCCATCCTTCCTGGCTATGCAGGGAAGTCTCCTAATTGCAGAGCTCCTACGGCAAGATAACATATGCTGAGGACAATGTAAAGGATGCAGGAAACCAAGCACAGGCAAGAACTTGTTCTCCATTACCTTTGCCCTTAATACTTTAATCGCTGTTCCAGGAAATGTAGACTACCCTTTTTCTTGTGTCTTTTTGCTTGCTAATAAAAGCAGTTCAGCTGCTGAGATGGATGTGACTCTACACTACAGAAAGGTTCCTCCCAGTTGCCTTCTCCTTTGAATATTGTCCTTTGTCTTTTTTTAATTCCCCTCCATTCCATCCTCAGGTAACCAGAGATCTGATTAGCCCTTGGAAAATAGATCCTTGAGGATATATGCTGTATAACCTATAAAAATGAATACAAGAAATCTGTACTTAACCAGCATGCACTGAAAACTTACTAGGTGCCAGAGCCTATGACAGGCATGGAAACCACAAGGAAAATGTACATATACCCACGAATTCACCAATACTCCTTGGTGTTTGGAGAAGTCATATCCAGAGGAGAAACACAGGTCAGTACAATAGCTGCCAGATGAAAGTTATGAAGACATGTTGGAAAAGCCAGAACTGTGAGGAATTAAGGAATCCCAGCCACTGAATGAAACATCCAGAGGTGCGCATTCCGCTGAGCTCTGGAAGACAAGGGAGAGTGTTATGAAACATCTTATCCACTTTATAAAAAAATGATTCATCTTAGATTAGAGCCTATCCTCATATTCCCATTAACCTTAATTACTGCATGTCTTCACAATTCTACCAATTAGACTTCCCACATGATCTTTTATAATGGAAATAGATCTTGTCAGGCTTTTTTATTTCTTTTTAGAGTAAAATCTAAAGTTCTTATTGCAGCCTACATATTTTGAAACATGGCAACCTCACTAATATCACATTGAATATAATTCTTTCCTCATTCATGAAGCTCCAAATGTGGTATTCCTTCTGCTCCTTGGAAAAGTCAAAGTTAATCTTCTCTGAGTACCTAAATGCACACTGTTTCTTTTGTCTGAAACTCTCAGCTCCCCACTCTCTCAAATTTGCATGGCTGGCACACTTTTTATTAGATTTTAACGCAAAAACTACTAGTCAGAGACACTTTCTCTAACTGACTAAAATGAATGAAGCAGACAAGTCCTTTCCAATATACCATTTTTATTGTCATTTTTGTCTCTTTTAAATGAGAATCTGAGCATTAGGAAATAAGATATTTATGGATTTAGTCTGTTTTAGGTATTTTTTAATCCCTACCTCATGGAATAAACACTTCCCAGCGCTTAGAATCTGTTCTTTAAACTGCCTTCCATGATTGAAGTCTCCTCTCTCATCTACGCTCATTTATCTAACACATGTCTTCCTTGGGTACCTCAGACACATGTTAGAGTCTTCCAGGAAGTATGAACTTATTTCCCCATGTTTTATGGGGCTGCCACACCACTGTACCCAAGACAGAGCAACTTTAACAACAGAAATTAGTACCAACATCAAGGTTTCAGCAGTGTTCAATTGTTCTAAGCTCTCTCTTTGGCTTCTAGGTAGTTGTAATTTTCTGACCTTCTCTCTGTGTACATTTGTTCTATAATACCATCTTTTGGTTCATTTATTTATTTTTTGGCAGTGTGGGAATTTGAATCCAGCACTTTGAGAACTGAACACAAGCATATAACCACTGAGCTACACCCCCTTCCCACCTCTCATCCACTTTGTAAAGAGACATAGAGTGGATGTTAGATTAGAGCCTAACCTCATACTCCCATTAAACTTAATTATTTCTTTAATAATCTCATCTCCAGGTAGAATCAAATCTTGAAAATTTCACCTCATGAATTTGAGTGAACCACTGTTGTATCCATAACATTATATGTTATCTTGGAGGAAATATAGAGTTTATTATACCAAAAAAAGTCCCTCACAATTATTAAAATTTTCTTTATTCAGACCTATAAGTTCTGATTTTTTTTTATTTCAGCAAACGCTAGTGTACTGGGATATATTTTAATCTTATACAACAAAGGAATCACAAAAATATAATTCAAGGAAATATGTGTCCAATCCAAAAATAGGTGGCTACTTCACCCACGTGAGAGGTGTTGTCCTGAGTCTGTCCGGGAATCCAGCTCCTTTCTATCTTGCTCCAGTCTTCCCTAGAGTGATTTTACTCTGTCTGTATGGTTGAATCTGGCTTTTTAGCACATTCTCCTATAGAGTCAGGGAAGCGGGTAGAGCCTTGGAACCAAGTCTTCCTTTTCTCTCACTGAATTAAACTAACTCATGCAATCGTACCATTTGCAAGAGGAGATGGGAGACACAGTCCATCTGAGTGATCCTGTGACTACTTGTAACTGACCCTGTGTGTGGCAGCTAAGAAATTCTACTACTAAAAGGAGGAAGGAAAGAACAGATATGATGTACAATCAGTCTCTGCCACAAGAATGAATATCAAGAAACAGTTAATTTTTACCAACATAATTGAATGTGTGGGTAGACTCCAAACAGAGCAGTATTTAAGACTGCTAGAGACTAAACTGAGACAGAATCTTTGCTATTTGTGTAATATTCTGATATAAAAGTTTAAAATAAGTCCAATCTGTCATATTTAACATTGGAAGCTGGGATTAATTGCTTTATCCCAAGTCTGACATAAACTCCATTCACCTTGGTCTTAAAGTTTTTGATCATCTCATGATTATTGGATAGAAACTTAAGTCCAGCTATTTTCTAAAATTATCAGGCTCTTTTATATGAGTTAGAAGCAAAAGGCAAAGGTAGATTCAAAATAGAAAAATTCAATAGCCAAAGGGTAGAGAAAGACTGCTACACTTTAAAGTACATAGTTTTGCCAGGAGCTTCAATTTTGTAAGTAGTAACTAATTAACAGAGGAATGACCAGAGCCACATACTTTAACACCTCTAAAGCTGAGTTTCCACATCTTCACACTGAATGAAGGTGATAATAAAGGCTTTGACTAATAAATACAAATCAAGCCCTAAAACACAAAGCTTTAAATGAATTTGGTGCTTTCCTTCAGTTAATACCACAGAGTTTAGAAGAGATTACTTGGTATTGCTTTACCTTTTGTCATGTAGAGAAATTATATTAAACTTCCCAAGTTCTGGTTTTGTGACTTGTGGAATAAAGTTAACAATAGCAATAAACTCAGTGTTGTCAGGTATGTACATTGACAGCCGGTAATGGTATTCAGATAATGTCACTACCATGACTGCCTCTGCTGCATGTGATGATCCAGGTCATTAGATGGGGGTCCTTCTGCAGCCCCATCTAATGCCCTCATTCTATATAAATTGGATATCGTTGGAGAAAATACTAAGATACATAGCACATCTGTTTCCTATTTAAGAGGCCTTCAGGCTGGGTATCATAAAGATTAAACTTCATCGTGGTCATTATCCATGTGAAGGTTTCTTTTCATGGTGAAGCTCTTCATTCTTAGAGTGGAAAATTACAACCTTCAAAATTGTCTCCCCAGGGAAAAACCTAATGGCTATATTTTTATTTGATGTGTCTTGTAAATAATCCCTAATAAATGAAAAAATGTGACTAAGGTCATGGAAACTTTTCTACAGAGAGTGATGAGAAAACTGTGGAGCATGCCCGAGTCATGTTCGTAAGTCTCCTCCCTTTTAGATCCTTCAATTTAATGACTCCTCGGTTCCCCTTTCAGAGTAATTGAACCACACAAAAGTTAGAAAATGTCGATTCGTCAGGAGAATAACAATATTCAGAGTTAGCATCATTCATTAATCTCAAGACCTACCATTTTCTAATAGAGAGTACACAGTCTAGAGAGATATCCACAAGCACGCACTTGTTCCTAGCCCTCGGACAAATGACTAGAGTCAAGAAACCTGTCTCAAATTGTTTGTTCGCTTCCAGTAGATTCAAGTTAGACATCCACGTCTATTACTTCTTTTCACATCGTGCAAAATCACAAACCTAGTGTGGTATTCTCAGGATTAATGATGCCAAGATTGGTAACTCTTTTAGATGCTTAGAAAATTATTCCACAGCAAGGTAAACTCTTCTTTGGAATTGTTACATCAACTATGGGTCCATATTTAATATCATGTGACTATCCTGCTCATTAAAACTATTTCAGCTTCCAGCTTTAACATCCGTTGATAATGCATATGTGAAGCAATTATTATATAATGATAAGAAAATGGTAAGTTTCTGATTTTATAATTCCTTGCTTCAGCTGAGTTCTTCTTGATTTTAACTTACATACACTGGGACTCTGGAAACTTTGTTTTACAGTTGATGGCTCACAGCAAAATTTCAAGAAAATTAAAAGTTCTAATGAACTTCCAAAAGCTTGTATAACAATTCTAAATTTTTCAACCTCTTTGCACCTTCATTTACTATTTCTATATCCTGAGTTTTACTTGTTTTATCCTGATTTACTCTGTGTCTTTCTTTTCTGCCTCAGAACTTTTGTGAATAGATATTAACATAAAGTAATACTTCCAGAATATGAGGAACATCTTCCTGAATGGCTAGAAAGTGGCATGTCATGCCTACTCCAAAGATATTCTTGAAATACACTTAAGTAACTAGGATGCATCTTTCAGAAAATAGTTTCTACATAGATACAGGGCAAGGAAAAGTTTATGATTAGAGAAAATAAAAATACTCATATTAAATTCATGTTAATGTAATAAACATATATGATACCGATTTCCAGTCCATGGGGCATGACTGTAGCATTTGTTAATTTTATGTATAAACCAAGTACTTGCTTTGTGATTTGCTTAGATATGTACCATCAAGAAATAAAAATACTATTTCCTTTCAATAGATTCTAATAAAAGTAACAGCACATAGAACATATTTTATAGTGCATTCATTTAAGAATCCATTAATAACTTAATGTGGAGTTTGAGCATAGCAAAAATAAGAGTGGTTTTATCCTTTGTATATAGGTCTGTGAATCGTTTCACAAAATCAGTTTTTCATTTTTCCATCAAGGTGTATTCAATGCCAGGAAAATGGTTCCACATCAATGTCTCATTTCTGTTAGATGTTAAGCTAAATTGTTTCACAAGCTAGAATGATTTTGCAAAGCACTGGAGTGAAGCTTTCCCATTGTGCTGCTTTAAAATAGTTGAACAAGCTCCCTTCAGGATGTTGAGAGAATTCCTTACCAATTGGCTAGCCATCATTTTTATTCTGTAATCTAGAATTCTGGTATGATGGTCAAATGGTTAAGGGACTTGCAGGAAAATACCCTAGGACCAAACATTCTGACCACCCTGACTGGCTGCATCTCTAGCCTTGATTAAAGCATTGGTCTATTCAATTTATAACAGCTTGTCTACCACGGTGATATATTGAGCTTGTGTGAGCTATTACCTGCCAAACTGAGATGCTAGAGCACAAACACAGAAACACACACATGAGGCTCATGGTTGTCCCCTCCCCTGGCAGAAAGATGACCCTGGATGCCTTCTGCAAAGTGCCTAGAACTTTTCACTCAACTTTCACAGACCAGCACCACAGATGTTCAGGCCAACATACTGTGAAAGACATGGAGACACTTCGTCTCCCACAAGACCCTTACGAATCCTCCCAATAGATCATAAATTGAAACATGGAGTGGCAAGTCCACCTCCAATCAGAGAGGACTATACTTTCCCAAAGTGATTTGTCTAAAATCTGCTCCACAATACAGTTGGAGAAATAAGAACATGAAGCTACATGTTAATCATCCTCTGTTTATAGTGCTACAAATCCCCATTTTGCTCTCACCTCTCTGAGATGCGTACAAAACCTAAGAGAGCTGTGTTAAGGAAGAAGTGAAAACTTCACTGGATATGCATCCCTTAATCTCTCTTTCTCCATATATATATGGAATATTTCTTTCTCCATATATATATGGAGAAAATAAATGCTTGTATAAATATTTTAGTCTAATATCAAGACATCATGAAATTAAATTAAGACAAGTTACCTTTGGCCTCTGCAGTTACAAGAGATACTCTCAGCAGTAACTAGTAGCTTCCACACATTTATTACTTCCTCATTATTACTTCAGCAGACAGCAAACTGCTGAAATGTGTATACATTTTTAGTAGATCTCTCTCCTTGTCTCTCTGTATAATATTACATATTATATAAATGTGCATATATTATAATATATGATTTTACATGAAATATATATGTAAACTTGATATGAATATCAAATAATAAGAATTAGGATTTGACAGATTTAGCAGTACATTGGAAATTCTGGGCAAATTTTTTTTTCAATACAAATATGCTCTGCTGTAAAATTCCATCTTATTTTTGTAATGCTTATAAGAAAAACGTGCAAGTCATCCACTATAGAGTCAAGTTCAGTCATGACATTGGTAATTTGACATAAAAAAGTCTCTGTACTACAACACATTGAAGCCTCTCTCACAAACCACCGGATTGTTAGATCCTTTTCACTCATCCATAACCGTATAGCAAGTACCCACTGTGTTAAGGTAAGATAAAAACAATTACATTCCTGAAAAAATAACTCCTTAATGACTGGCAAAGACATGAGGAGATGTGATCAAAACATATGGTGAATGTTCACATTTTTAAAAAATATTGTAGTATAATGTTAACCATTAGTCATTTGTCTGCCACACAATATTCCCCTTTGCTTAAAGCACCCTTATCTGAATTCTCTTCCTGTTTTCTTTCTTAAAATTTTTTGTTAGTGTTTTTGTGAAGGATAATAATCACATTTATACTGGGGAACGGATGCACACACAGATTGCAACTTGCTCATGGTTGCCACGTCTTTTCGGAATCCTCTTCCTGGCTCTGCAAAGTCAACTTCCTTATTTCTTACTATCTCTCTTTTATTTTGCTCTTTACACTATTTATATGTTGTGTCTCTTCTGTGGAAGCAGTTGTAGAAATCCTCTTTCGTGAGTGTCTTTAGTTGCTCTGCCATGGTTGCCTGCATGTCCTGGTTCTATTCAAAACATTGGCTTCTCATGATCATTTTGACATTGGAGAAGAGCTAAAAGTGACAAGATGCCAGACCCAGTGAATAAGGTGGATGAAGACCTCACCATCATGTTTTACTTGGCAGATATTGCCAAAACACTTTGAGTTGATTCAGACACTCTGACAACCACAGAGAGACACTCGCAGAAGAGGACTTCCAGCACTGTTGCTGAAAATGAGAAGAATAATTAGATGTGTGTTCCAAGCCACAGGGAGTATTTTGAATGAGTTTAATGGCAATGCTTTTTATACCTCTAATATTTTTATTCTTAATTTAAGCATTCATTTCATCTGGTAGACAATGAAACCGAGGTCCACTTAATATAAAGAGCTAAGAGTCATGGCAGGTTACTATAGACATGCCTTGTACTTTTCTAGGAACATAAAAAGTTTTAATCAATTTAATCTTTACAACATCCATGGCATACTTATTATCAGTATGTCCATTTTATGCCTCATCACCTCAGATCACATAGCTAATAAACTGAAGAGATGGAATTTAAATTAGGTGGTCTGTCCCTAACCAATATCCAGGATTTTAACCTCTAAGCAACACTGTCTTTTAAGTGAAGAAAATATTAGCTTTAAGCCTGTTAAAATTTTAGAGAATTAGCATCTTGTAAATGACTTTTCAGAAGGTGGTCATCTAAGAGTTACCAATTAGGAGCTAGAAGAAGGATATCAGAGGAAGAGAGCAGGAAGTTACCCACTCAGCTCCACCCCTGCACTATACTTATGAACCTCTGCAGAATAAAAGGTACCTTCAATTCCCATCTTTACTAGAAGTTACTCAGTTTTGGTTTATTAGATTCATTTTATTGGGTTGGTTTATTATGTTCTAGGCTTATTAGCTATTTGCATGAATGAGCAAGCATCAAATAAAAGCAAATTCCTTTAAATCTGCTGAAGTACTTGGCCTTTTAAGGCAAGAGCAGGAATGATCTGAAAACAATTTCCCTATAATACTCTATTCATAATACCTGAACTCTCAATGAGTTCTTAAAATTACAATGACTTTCAATTGCTCCTAAATGTTCTCAGGGCAAGAAATATTTTTGTTATGATTAAAGTAAGCTGCCTTACTTTTCTTTGTGTCATGGATTACGATCCACAAAGACCTTCTAACATAGACAAAAATCGCTCTTTTTCTGGAAATTAGCATTTATTTTTGCTTAAGGGTTTTAGCAGAGGGTAGGCAATGCTTCAGTGACTAGATCTCTCTAAATTTCAGTGCCTTAGCACACTGCAAATGTATTTATTTCTTACACACGGTCTTTGCAAGTTCACTAGGGTTATGTTCTGCTTGGAATCTAAACCAATAAAGGATCCACTGTCCATAGCTGATCTCTCTAGAAATGAGCCTAGGTTATCATTGCCAGAAAGGAAGAGGGAACCAGAGGGTGACTTACTAACCCTTTCATATTTTTGTCTATATATGAAACACAATTTTGACTATAGTTTATTGGCCAAAATTAGCACTTTTCCCACTTTAATATTACTCCAGGTGTACAGAAGGAAGCGGGGCAATGATTGCCTAAGTATTAGAAATCTTTATCACAGATCCCCCACACTAAACAGATCAGGATGTAGAAGGACTGACACCAAATGTCCCAATGTGATGAACCTACCACTACCATTGCTGTTATAATGTGCCACAAAATGAGAATGCACTATGTGCTAAGTATTGCGTTGGCAAATATATGTAAACATCTAACTCCAAAGAACAACACTGTAACCTAAGTTGTTCAGTTGCAGCTTGTAAGTAAGTCTGAAATTCTGAAAATTTAGAAATTTATTTAAGAAGTGATGAGTATTTTGCTTAGAGTTCACTGCTGTACTGGGGGTCAAACTCAGGACCTTGCACGTGCCAGGCAGGTGCTTATTCCACTGAGCTATATCCCCAGCCCTAGAGTTCATTCTTACTCCAAAATTTTCCCTACTTCCACTGTGAAATACCAATTGTGGTCAAACACTATGGTGAATGTTCAAATTAATATAAATCAATCAATAATTAAATAAGTAAGTAAAAGATATTTCAATTAACCCTCCACAAATTACACTCCCTTGATTTAAACTCTTATCCTACTGTTCTTGCCACTTTGGAAAACAGTTGGATGCCCTCTTTTGTGACTGTCTTTCATTGTATTATTGTGACTGCCCAGATTATTTGACAAAAGTTGCCTTAAATATTTTGGGTCAGTTTAGTACATGAAGGCAGCCATGAAAACACTCATCAAAAATGACTTCTGAACCTGCTTCAGAAAAGTACCAAGAACTGTGAGACACCTGTGTTCAAAATGAGGGGGAATACTTTTAAACAGACGGCAATGTGTCTTTCTCCATAATAAATAATTTTATATTGTTTTATTTGTACATTTGCCATTTTTTATCACACATTGCATTGTTTTTCTATCTCTAAACTTAACAGAACTGTCTGGAAAATTTTTATGTATTTTTAAAATATTTTAAAATTTATTTTAAAAATAAAAGAAGGAAAACATATTAACAAACAGACATCCATTTACCAAATAGCATAAAAACAATACAAATAATACAGAGTTACAAACAAAGTGGTAGGAAATTAACAATGTTTGTTGTATTACTATTGATATCTTCAAAGTGGTTTCTGAGGAGAACAAATAGAAACATGCAATAATGATCAGACCAATAATTGTTAACTGCTCCTTTCAGTAAAGCAACAGGAGTCAATAGTACCACTGTTAGCTATCTTGTATATACATACATACATGGTTTCCCCTGCTTTCCCTTCTCTTTTCCCACATCCCAGTTGTCCTTTACTTTTGAGCATTTTCCTTTCATTTCACAATGTCTATCATACTTCCTAGTTTTTATTCACTCTTTCAGGTTCTTACACTAGTGAGACAATACATTGTTTACACACGTAGATCTGATTTATTTTACTTATGAGTATGGTCTCTAGTTGTGACCATTTACTTATAAAAGCCTCGAGTTTATCTTTAAACAACACTGAGGGGCTGGGGATATAGCTCAGTAGAATAAGCGCCTGTCTTGCAAGCACAAGTTCCTGAGTTCGATCCCTAGTCCTGCAAAAATAAATAAATAAATAAATAAATAAATAAAAACACTGAGATTTCACCTCACCCCAGTAAGAATGGCTATCATTAAGAAATCAACCAATAACAAATCCTGGTGAGGCTGTGGGGAAATAGGAACACTGCTGGTGGAAACCACTGTGGAAATCAGTTTGGAGATTCCTCAGCAAACTAGGTCTAGAGGTCCTGTTCAATCCAGCTATGCCCCTTCTGGGTATTTTCCCAGAAGATCTGAAAACATCATATCACAGTGATATATGTGCACCCATGTTCATAGCATGCAATTTGTAATTGCTAAGCTGTGGAAGCAACCCAAATGTCCACCCACTGGGGATTGGATAAAAAAAATTGTGGTACTTTCTTACAATGGAAAATTATACAACTATAAAGAAAGATAAACTCTCTGGAAATTTAAAGCAATGTAAACTAGATAACAATTTCTATGTGTAAAGCAGAAGCCTCGAATTATCTCTTAAAGAACATACTAGTGTAATAATTAATGGCTGTGCAAAAGTCATTTAAATAGAATTTCCTAGCCTTTCCCTATTGATAATTATATTGCTACTATATTAAGTGTGTGTGACAGTTAAGCTTCACTGTAAACTTGACTGGCTGGAGAATTGTCTAGGCATTTAGTTAACCACAGTTCAAGTGTATCTGGCATCATGCAGAGGCGTGATTTTGAATACCACCTGTAGTCACTGGCCCCTCTTTTCTAGTGCTGTTTCCCTTCTGGGTCACCATGTCACACACTAAGCAGCACTGCTCCAATATGCCACTCTACCATCAGACTTCTTCCTCAGAGCCAGACAACAATACACTGAACTGCTGAAAAGTATAAATGAAATAAGTTTCTTCTTCTTCACATTGTGGGTGACAAGTATGGGGACGCTGATCAGTGCAGAGCTTATACTTCCCCCAAAGTGTCAGAGCTCGTACATCATCATTTTAACGCTTACTTAACCTTGGAGAGTAGGCACTTTAACCTCCTGTGGTAGATGAGAAAACCAAGATTCAAAGGAATTGAACTGACTTGAACTAGATTACCATCCACAGTGGAAAAATCTAAGACTTGAATGTACTTCTTTTTTTTTTTTTTTTTTTTTTTGCGGTACTGGGGATCGAACTCAGGACCCTGCGCTTGCTAGGCAAGCGCTTATTCCACTGAGCTATATCCTCAAAGCATTTACACTGGTCTAACCATCTAGTTCCTTTATTTCTATTTATTTATTTTATTTATTTATTTATTTATTCATTTATTTATTTGTGGTACTGGGGATTGAACTCAGGACCTTGTGCTTGCCAGGCAGGCACTTATTACACTGAGCTATATCCCCAGCCCTTCCTTTTTTTTTAATGTTAAGACAGGTCTTGTTAAGTCACAGTGTTATCTAGGTTAGACTGAAACTTGTGATCCTCCCACTTCAGCTTTCCAGAGTGCTGTGATCATAGGCATTTGCCACAGCACCTAGATTAAATTTGCATATTTTGGGCACAGAACCCCTAAGTTTTGAGCTATGTTAGATAACTCTCATGTGAAGTTTCTCAGCAATCCAGAGTGAGTTAAGGCGACCCCAGTAGAGACTCTCCACTGAGGGATATGGATGTTCTCTTCAATATCTTTGAAAAGTTCTAAGTGAAAACCACTATTTAAAATAATTATGCTGTTATTATACCTGTGTTAGCCTTAAAGAGAAAGAGGGATATTTTTCCAGAGATTCGCTTGCCAAGACCACTCACAAAGGATAATGGACCACTCTAGACTTTGCAAACAGGACACATTCCATCTGCTCATGCAATGGTTTCTTTTATAAATATGCTTGGGATCTGGGCATAAATAGCAGTCAAGGACTTAAAGAGTAAAGCAGAGTACAGAATGCTCACTTATGAACCAAATATTTGTTGTCCATCTACTACCTATAGGAGTGGTGCTAGGAGGCAGGAATACAACAATAAGCAAGATATTAGTGGTCTGTGACAAGGCAGAGGTTATATCTTTGTGGGAGTTTAGATATTAAACTAGTGAGCAAATTATTGAAACAATAACAATCGTAGTACATTTAAAGTAGTGTTTTGGAGAGAAATCCACAATTCAAAAAGTAATGCAATAAGATAATAGATAGATAGATAGTAGATGATAGATAGACAAATAGACAGATGGATGGACAGACAGGCAGACAGACAGACAGACAAGACCAAAATAAAGAGGGAGGAGATATAAAAGTTCCCTGTGACAGCACAGTCAGGAAAGGCTTCTTTATAAGGTGTTTTAAGATAATACATGAATGTTTTTGAAAAGAGCCAAATACATAAGAACCACAATAAGAACATTCCAGGCAGAGTGAAATTTCTCAAGGCGTGAAGTTCAGATATATTCTGATAAATCCCATTATGACTATTATGTACATATATAGCTAACACAAAGCATAATTTCAACAAATTCTTGATGTTTTTCTAAAACTTGCTTGTCCCCTGTTATTGGAAAATGTGATTGTAGATCAGCCAGTAATTACAACAAAGAGCTTGGGTCATTTTTCTTTTTCTGAAGTAGAGTGAAAAAGTCTTAGTGGTTCTTACTTCAAAATATCTTCCAATCCAACTACTCCCCATTGCTTTAATATCTACTAAATAATACAACCTCTATAATAGAAAATTTCCTACTGTGCCTTTCTACTTTTGCTCTTGCACTCTGAACTTTCATTCCCTGTACAACAGCCAGAGAGTTCACATCCAGTGTCTGCTGCAAACCTCCATTGCCTGCCTGCATCATGCAGAATAAAATTCAGAGTTCTTACCTGAGGATTGGGGAGTGGGTAGTAAGAAATGGGAAATATTAATTAAAGAGAATAAAGCTCTAGTTAGGCAAGAGAAATAAATGAGATGTATTTAAGGTGAAAAAAAAATTCCTAACCACTTGTTCCCTTTACACTTCTTTTCTTACCACAGTCCTCTTTTTTTACTCTGCCCCAGCAACTGAATTCTTGGTGCTTCCCAAACTCAGTAAAAATATTCTTTGTTCCAGGATATATGTATTTAGGAAATGTAAAGACAGTTCATTAAGCATTTTTCCTGTTCCTCCATCTTTACCATTTCTGTCTTCAATATAAAAGTTCCTATTACATATTTATGGAAAGAAAGAAAAGAAAAATGGGAACAAAAGAAAAGACAGAGGGAGAGAAGAATGGGAGAAAAACAGGACAGAAGACAAGTAGACAGTCAAGAAGGTTCCTGGAATATTCTAGAAACTCTTAGAGTCTTAAAGGGTGATGCTATCAGAGGATGGTAATGAATTTGAACAGAGAAATCACACATTATAAGGGTCTCAGGAATATCAGCATGAAGTTCAGTTTTGTTTTGTTTTTGTTTTGTGACACCGGGAATCAAAACTGAGGCCTTGCACATACACTAAACACATGCTCCACCACTGAGCTACGCTCTCAGACCAAGAAGTTTACATTTTATTGTAAGTACAGTGGGAAGTTCAGAACAACTTTTCAAAATAAACTATTCTGTGTCTTGTTGCTATAGCTCTATACATGCAAATTATTTTGCTATTAACTTTCTCTTTCCTACTGACAATGTCTTGGTTTTCCCAGCTACTTGAACTAATTGGTTTTATTCAAACAACCAGACTCATTATACTTCAAAGTCGCCCAAACTCATAACTGATACCAGGACTCATGCATTGCCCATGTTAGCTACACTGTGTATGGGTCAGAATAAAGTCCTGAGTAGGGCCCAATGGAAGCATTAGGTTTAGTATAATTGCTTTCTGTACAAGGAAGAGGCATAGAATTAAGAATTAGAAAGATTAAGCTATCATCAAGTAATCAACTAATAACAAATGCCGGTAAGGGCATGGCGGACATGGTACTCTTCTACATCACTGCTGATATTAACTGTAATGAAGTATTACTCTACCTTAAAAAAGGATAAACTTGAGTCATTTGTAGGAAAATAGTTGCACCTTAAAACCATAATGTAAAGTGAAATAAGCCAGACACAATCTCAACTAACACATGGTTTCTCTTGTATGGGAATCCCCAAATATAATTAAAAAGCAAAGCGAAAGATAGAGGCAGGAAGCAGAGACAGACTTTGCTCACATGGTGAGGGCATCAAGAGAAAAAGGGAACAGATAGAGATGCGGAATGAGAAATAAATT
This sequence comes from Dinomys branickii, assembly GCA_004027595.1. Taxonomy (NCBI): domain Eukaryota; kingdom Metazoa; phylum Chordata; class Mammalia; order Rodentia; family Dinomyidae; genus Dinomys; species Dinomys branickii. Next base: position 35,941 of record PVLD010005692.1, on the reverse strand, counting down.
GATACTTGTCAAGTACACGTGAAAACTGCCCAGGAGAAATGTAATTGTCATGTAATGCAAGTCCGTACTCATTAAAAAAAAAAACAAAACAAAACACAGAAGTAGTAATGGAAACAATCCAGCCTCATTTCTAGCCAGATAACACTATTTAAGTAGTTTCATCTCTCTGAACATTGGTGTTTTAATCTCTAAAAGGGAAACATGAAAATCCACTGCCCAACTTTCACTGACTACCAAAGGAAATTACACGCAGAAGGAACCTGGACCACAGCAGGTTTCTTATTTTTCTGCAGCAGCGAATGAAAGGGCAGTGAGAGCCATGCTCTGTTCCATGAATTCGCCCCATCTCTGCTGACCAACTAGAGAAAAGGGGATTTTACTTCAATGGAACTACTGGTCACTATGATTTATAAGAACACAAAAATGTTGACGAAGTTTTATAACAATATTTTGTGTTTGATTTGCCTCCCTGCCAGTCTAGAAGTTATTTCATAGAAGCATGATGCAAAAGAGACTAAACTGATAAGTTTTGATGGCTAGAGAACCCTAACTCACTAGTCTGTTAGTTTCCCATTGTAAGGATTTATGCACAGTTCCAATAATTATGCCAAATCATATTCTCACTTTCTAAAAATTTCTTTACATGGAGCTGAGTGTCAAGTATCTCTTTGGCTCTATGGGGGAGTAGGTTTGACAGTCACAGCGGTCCCATTTCAAACGGTAGATGCAAAAGCTTGTTATGCAGCTTTAGGAGGAAACTCTTTTAAAAAGCCAATTAGGAGAGATTAGTAGAAAACATCCAGTGCTTTCAAACTCATTTTCTTAACAAGCGTTAAATTTACTTACATGTAAAATCTTGTCATGTCTACTTCAGCAATAATGAAAAGTGGTTCAGTTGGACAGATACAAATATTTATTGGACAGAGCTAAAAGTCTGTCCAGATTAACAGGAGTTGCCGGTGTTTATGTGCAGAGGAGATGTAATCATCCTGGTTTTCATGACCTGTTGCTTTTTAATTTCCTCTCTCACTAAGAATTCCATGCCGCACATATATATATATATATATATATATATATATATATATATATATATATAACACAGCAGCTTTGGTACGAGGGCAAGTTATTTTAAAATAATAAAGGAAAAAGATTGTACCTTCCAAAGAGTTCTTTGGAAATACTAAGAAAGATGTGCTATCAGTGTCTGCTTGTATACATGGTAAATCAAGAGAACAAGAGATATCTACTTCTCAAATTAAAATTATCCAGTAAAATCCTCATTGTCCTGAAGTTTCTTATGGATTATTACAGAGAAATTTGTGACTGTAGGTTCATGTGGGCTTAAAGGGTCCTGGTTTAAGATGAAGAGAATTAACCACACAGTTGCTACATGCAATTGAGTGGGCTGCTTATCTCCTGTGAGCCTCAGCTTCTTCATTTGCAAGAAGGGGTTGGGAATGCTTGTCTGCAGGGAGCTGTGAATCTCCCATGAAGTCACTGTGGTACTGAGTCTACGTGAATTGCAAGTTAGAGTGTAAAATATTAGTTATTATATATTCTGCAAAATGGCTCGCACAACTTTAAATATTTTTTTTAATCTTGTCAAGTATTTGTGGATATTTATATAAGGTAGTGACCTTGCCCTTACATAATCTGGGAAGGGGGTCACGTTAAGGAATCTAAGACCTAAATAATAAAATCTAATCACACATCACAGATAGAGTATAAATAAATTTGTAAGTAGAACAAAATCCTTTGGACGAGCTCCTCCACCCTAACCTTCCCCTCCTTTCCAGAGCATGCTGGGGCTAGGATGGCAGGAACTGGGATGGAAATGCTTTGGTGGATACAACTGTACACTGGGGCCTCCTTTGGAGAAGAACACGATGCCAGGCTTATATTCTTAAATTTTAAAAAGTGTAGTATTAACCTAGCAAAGGATTCAAGGAGGAAACCTATCCTCTCTGACATGGTTCACTAACCATTGGTGTGTACAGGCTGTCAACTACCAACCCTGGAATATCTTTTCGATCCCTGTTCTTCAAAATTAAGCAACAAATTTTCAGAGGACCTTTTCCTGACCTCTACTCTTCCCAACCTCCCTTGGGGTAGGTATCCTTTCTCTAGCCCACATCTAAGTTACAGTTTTTTCTCATATTTATCTCTCTCTACAGATCACTGGCTTATTGAGTGCACAAATATAATCTTAGGTCTCCTGGTTATTAATGGCCTAAGATCCTGCTGGTATATATAATGTATTCAATGAATTTTCTGGAAGAATTAAAAACTCATAGGAGTTGTTGGAAAGAATCATTTGTGAAGTCTTTAAAAATATGTCCCTCCTGTCATTGAACATAGTATAAAAGACATTGCTAGATATTCTTTTCCTATGAAAAATTAAATAATGAAAATTATAATAAAAATTTCCTGTTGTCTTTGAAAGGGAATTAGATACCACCAATTAAGTTCTGAGATCAATAAAGTCATTCTCATATCATTAGCAATAACCATCTCGTTTGTTGTTTTACCACATTACCTCCCTAAAGTGTTCACTAACAGTATCTACCTAAATGAGGAAATCTGTAGTTTAGTGCTTATATTTTGGTGAGTGAAAAAGTGGGCAGGTTATCGAAACTTTTATCTCTATCAAAGTGGAGGGAAAATGATAACCTTTCCTTATGTAATAAATAAATGGGTGAGTGGATAAGTCAGTAAATGAACCCATCAGACTAGCAATAGCAAAAATAGAAGAAAATTGTAATAAAATGTAGTAAGGTAGTACCTCTATATATCCATTACACAGACATATGCCTATGTAGTGTTTATACATATGATGATTCTTTCTCATTTCTTCCAGGAATAAATGATAATTATAAAAATATGTATTAACACACTAAGAGGACAGTTTGGGTTGGAGACAGCTTACTGTGATTTTGAGCACATTAGCTCATTAATTCCCTTCAGCCAATATATCTAGTTAAGGTGGCACTGTCCCATTTCTTAGCCTCTTTGCGTGGTCTTCTCAACTCCGAGTCCTTAGGCAAGAAGGAGGAAGACTATGTCAGTGTGATGTCCTCCTGTTTTTGTATTTTTCCATGAGGTACTTATCGTTCTGATTCTGTCCCACCATCGTTCACATGGAATTCACTGCTCACCTCGTGACACTGCTTTAAAGATTAAATGGAATATTATCTTCATACACCTCCTGAGGCTAACAAGGCACAAGGTACAGGCTTGAGGTTCTCAGCAGCTCCTTTTACACAGCAGACAATAGAGAAGTGCGCATGAAATAATATGAAATTATGTTGGGCTACCTGCGCACAAAACCTATTTCTACATATGTAAAGGGATAAACATTTGTTCAAAATTAATTACATAAATGATTTAGACCTCTTTCCTCATCTAACTTTCATCCTTGGTCAATAAGGTTACTAAACATAAAACTCTGAAGTCAGGGAAAGATGTGATGAAAGTATTGCAATGGTTTCTCTTTCTTTTTAAATCCCATAGATAATCCCATAAAGCTATTTAAAATAATGCAGTATTTAATTAGTATGGGATGTCGGTGTCAGCGTTTGTCCAAACACCAGCCAGTATATTAACTTATTTTCTACGTCATTCACAGAAATGTCCACATGGAAAAACAGTAAAAAATATATATTTTATAGTATTCTTATAAAAGGCAGCAATCACTGATCTCCCTTTCTCCCTCCCTCCCTCCCTCCCTCTCTCCCTCTCTCTCTCTCACTCTCATAGCTTTCTTTCCCACTGGTACTCAGGCATGCCAAAACATTTAGTTAGAACGCATGTAAAAATACTGGTATATTTCACCATCTGTAGAGTGGCCCAAGACTTAAAAGCTTTAGGAAATGGATAAGAATGTAGCTCTGAGACCTTTCTTAGGTTACTCATCAAGGCCAACAATTGTCAAAGCCACACATTAAGCAGCATTTCAATAGTCTCGCACCTCCCATGGTATCTCCCTTCTTACCATTTCACATGTTCCAGTGGTGGCCAGCATTCCCTGACCAGAACACAAGTTTTCTCATACCAGGGATCAAACTTAGGGTCTTGCACTTGCCAAACCAGTGCTGTGCTACTGACCTACAAACCCAGCCCACAGCATAAGTTTTGAAGTCTGAAAACCTAGATTTGGAATCAGTCACCACTTCCACGAGGTGACATCAACTCAGTAAGTCTCGGTTTGCTCACCTTATAACTAATTTTCAAATAACGCAAAACATATGTCTCAATGAAGCATGCAGTAAGACATCAAAGCTTTCTCTAGCCTGATTATGAGGGAAGAAGCACAGATAAAGCTGGTTCAAAGAAGAGTTAGAGAAACAATACACAGAGCCCTTAAAAACAAAAGGAAAAATTCTGGAATAAGACTACTGTATCACTTTTGTAGTTACCTTTTCCACTGGATGGAAAGAATTTATATGTCTACTGCACAAAATATATCTCAAAACATATAACTTTACAGAACCGTCGCTCTAATCAGTAGTACGACAATCAAAACCACTTTCATATAGAGAAGTCAATAATTCTTAGGCAGACCTGTTGCACAGTGCTCCAGTACAACTTTTAATGTACATGAAATAATTCTATTGTATATACTTTCCACATTTGGGATAATAGTTAACAAATATTACAGGTATTTATCAAAATTCTTAAATGTTATTTTCATATTTTATCATTATTATAATTGCTATTGTTGGTATCAACACAATGATTTTCTTTTATTTTGAGGGAGCCTAGAAATCTATATGAAATTATTTCTTTCATTTAGAAAAACATGATGAAAGTCATTCAGATGGAGATGCACATACAGTCTCCAAGTTATAAGAAAACTTGAACATACAATAAAAATACACAAGAAAATAAAGTGTTTTCCATTGAAACTTTGAACAGTCTGAGGACAAACTGAAACTAGCAACTTTGTATAATTCTTCCCAGGAAGGAAGAAAAGACATGGATAAAATCTTGCTTCACAAATGTAGCCAGGCAGCCAATAATGAGAAAAAAAAAATGTATTATTGAACTGAAGAATTAGATACAAACATTTAGTACTCAAATAACTCGTCATACTTAGAGAATTAAAGAGTTTACGATGAGAACATCAAGGAGAAACCTGATGAGAGATGACAATGGGAAAGTGAAGTGTGATGAACTTGTGAAATATTCTCCCTCCTATCTACAGAAATTGCAAACACATGGACACGTGGCATTATAGGGAAAGATGACGGAACTAGAAGTCACCTGAATTCTAGAACCTGTTCAGTCAATGACTAACAGTGATTAATTGGAACATTACTTTATGTAGTTTGCCAACATTTTCTATCTATAAACTGAGTGTCTCTGGACCTCATGAGCTTCATGGATTCCACAGCCTGCTGAAAGGTTGGACAGTAGATTTTGAGGCAGAGTCATTAAGTGTGCATCCAGGAACAACAGCTTGGGATGTGAAGGGAAAAGAACAACAAGGGACTGAAGGAATACTTGAACCATGATGCCAGGCTAGGGGAAGCCTTGGCCAACTTCACTAAAAGTTCCACAGATTGTATGGTCCCTCAGAGTAGTTCCAAGTTAGACTGCCATGGACATACCCTACTTTCGCATTGACCAACCACTGGGTTACTTCAGAATGGGGTGTACCACTGAGCAAAGTGGCTCTAGGGGTGGCACAGTGCCTTAAAGGCTGACAGTAAAGGCCGCTGGCTAACATCAACCTTCAACAGCCAAGAAAGGAAGTCTTTGGAGGGGATCTTGGGTGGCACCTCAGAAGATCTGTCACAAGGAATCCCAGAGGTATTCATGTTATATCCTGTTCATTTGGGTCCCCCTTCTCTTCCCTAGCCCGACTCTGATTCACCTACATGAAATTACTCACAGATTCTCAAACTTGGTCTAAAAATGTACTGCTTTACCATCTCCTAGCTTTACAACCCATAGAGCCTTAACAGGTGTGATGTCTTCTAGATGTTTTCTAGAGCACCCCAATTGTGGTCTGAGTTGCCTATCACTATATGATATTCATCACTCTAGTTTTATGCATTAGCCTCTCCTTAAATTATATTAACATTCTGTACTGGAGTTTTAGTTATCTTTCTAGAGCAAAAAGTGTACCCATAGATAATAATATATGCCACTTTGCTTAGAAAGATACATCAATGAGTAGAAGAATTTCAGAGATAATAATTTAGAATGAAATTGCAAATATCTCAATCTGTAAATTGAAGAAACTATCCTGAAAAGTTAAAAAAAAAATAAAAGGAATGAGAAAGAGAAAATACCAGTTTAGCAAGCACATTTTTATCATTAACCATGAAGGTAAGGATTCAAGAGGAACCCTGGCGGAAGTAGGGGTTGGGTAGGAATTTGGGTTGAAGGTGAGGTGCTACCTAGGACTCATGCTTTTATTTTCATTACTTTTTTTCTTAGTTCTACATTCAGGTGTTCTAACCATATAAGCTTATTTGTGAAATACTTTCTACTGGTTTTTATAGTACATTTTCCTTCATAGAAGTGTTTTCAAATATTTAATCTTTTTTATAATTAAAACAGTCAAGTGTGGGCTCTTCTAATGTCTACATTATTCATACAGAACAGAATACTTGGCCAAAGAGCCAAAAATTTTCTTAAGGCCACATAGTTGGCTAGAACCTAGTTCTAAGCCCAGTTCTTTAAATTCAATGTCCATTGTCCTTCCTTCTTCATTTATCTCGGATGACAGTCCTACCTGCTGTTTTAAACCCAACTGTTAGAGATATATTTACTTGTTCTTTGTAGATTTTTGTGCCCCAACCAGCATAAGAGAAATATTCTTGAATGAACTCTGGGTGCAATGAGTAAACAAAAGTCAGAATGTAGCAGCAAGTACAACACCAAATCATTTAATGGCTTGAAATTGTTATCTTCTCTACTTTTTCAAAAACTTCAACACATTTAGCATTACAGCCAAATTACAGATGGCAAAATCAAGGCTCAGAACGGCTGAGGTCCTTTCTGAAGACCAGTTATGGAAAAAGTACAACTTGCACTCGCTTCTTTCTGGCCCCAAAGCTTCTCAAGTTATACCATGTGTTACATTCATGTACCTTCCAAATTTCAAACTTTCACCCTCCTTCATATGTAGAAAACAGCATCCACAGTTTAAATCTGTCCAAATTGCTCTGGTCCCTTGTGGGAAGCGAAGTCAAGTCCCCACCTGCCATTCTAAATGAGATTGCTAGATCCAGAGCTATGCATCATTTAAGATCATTAGTGTAAAATCAATAGCTGCAGGAAATAATTGTAGCTATTCCTGCGACCTTGCCCCCTGTGGTACTTCATCCTTGAAGGTTATTTAATTACAGTCCAAGCACGATGGGTTAGCGGTAGGGTGGCGTATAAAGTGGAACTGACACAACAACACAGGAAAACAACTTTTACTACTAGCATAGCTCAGGAAAAGGACTCAATACTTGGAACTAGAATCCCTTGTTTTCTGTGAAGTGTATTGCTTTGCTGGTCATTAGATGTTCCCCAGCATGATGAGAAAGGAAGTCTATGCCACAAATGGGAAGTTGTTATTTAGTAAGTATTATTTGGAATGCTACTATATCCTAAACTGCCAGTCTATAACAAAGCCAAATATGACATCAACTAACTTTCAGGAGTTCATATTTGGTTAAAGACAAATGACCCAATAGTTATGCCTCTTAGTATATTTCAGCTGCTAAGACAAAATAAAATAAGATGGGGTATCTTAAGCAACAGAAGCTTGAGGCTGAGTCTAAAGTCAGGATATCAGCATGATGGGTTTCTGTGAAAGGTCCACCTCCAAATGTGAGACTACATTTTTATCCTCACATGAAGTTTAGAGGGCCAAAGAGATCTCTGGAGTCCTTCTCCAAAGGCACTTAGATCATTTACGCTGGAATCCACCCTCACACACACAGTGTCTCCCCAGCCTCTCACATTTAGCACCACCATGTTAAAGTGAGGGTCCCAACATAGGGGTTTCCATGGGACTAAGCATTCAGTCCCTTGGATGACACAAGCCAGGTGTCTTGTGATCTGACAACTCCATAAGCATGATAGCCGGCTAGATCTTCTCTCAAATCTGGTAAATTTGGCAGAGTTGGTAAACTTGAGGTTTTGTCCCATGACATGTCTTTCTTAAAGTCAGGTAACAGGTTGACTTCTCCTCCAGCACCACTGGTTTCAAGTGCCATGGCTAACACTTCCTTGGGCGGTGTTTGCTTCGCTTCCACTATTTTGGGCTCATTGGACACCTTTCAATGAATACTGCTGCCATTCTGTCCTTGCAGCATACCTTTAATTACTTAGTTCCAAGCATAAATTCAGTACTCACTTTATTAAAATTCACAAAAGAGTAAAAACAATCATTTTTCATTTAATCATTACTTTAATAAATACTTATTGAGAGTATGGTAAGAAATGGCATGGTCAGATGTAGCTTCCTATTAATACTGACATAATTAAAATATAAAGCATGCTTCCCTATGAGAATGAATTCTGGTTTCATTTAATTAATATAACAGACAATTGCAGTGTTCCCTTCAAATGCCATGTATTATTTAATATACTATGGTTACAACTAACAGGAAATGAACCAGATGAAGTTATTTTTCCCGAGGAGCTTACATTCCAGCTATGAAGAAAACAACAAAGTGGAGAAAATAAAAACAGAAAATAAATACATAAATAAATGATTCTATTTAAAAGTTCTGCTAAAAATAAAGCTAATTAACAGGATCAGTGATTGTAACGTGTGTAAAGTGTCTTACTGATGGGGTGGTCCTAGAAAACCATTATAAGAACGTGAGAGTGTGGATCCAATCTTTAATAGGAACTTGAAGGCTTAGCAAAATCAAACATTAACCGATGTGTTTCTCTTCAGGACTACAGATCTGTCTCAAAGCTTGCACTGCTGCCTTCCGGCAGTGTATGGATATTTTGTATTGTCACCTTGAAAAGGAACTAAATCTCCTAAAGCTCATTTCCCTGTGCAAGCCAAGTTACAGTTCCCTGAAGGGACTTTGAGAATTCAAAGGCAAAGTAAGGAGCTACCCTTGCTTTCTAAATGTCTTTGAGCAGACTCTGAAGGACGGATGCGTTGTCCTCTTTTCCTCGGCACACCCTCCCCACCCCCCCACCCCCGTTAGGTTATTTTTCCTTATTGCTGGCTTTGTTTACCAACTTCCTCTGCTGGTTACTGCGACAGAACTAGAAAAAAATTCCCATAGACATCTCCCAGAACCATCTCTTAGTGATCTGACTTGGCGGATGGGTTGGGTTGACATTCAAGACACCACTGTAATCATGGATGTGTCCAAGAAAGTCTGTGTTGCAGAGAAATACGCAGAAATTTTAGCTTCTTTGTTAAACTTGAATGTTCCTTGCTCTTCACACGAAGTGTTAATTTCTCCTTTTTATTTTTATTTTATTTTTTTTATTTATTTATTTTTTTGCGGTACTGGGGATCGAACTCAGGACCCTGCGCTTCTCCTTTTTAAATAATATGTCACGCTATTGCATTTTCGGTAACTCTGCTTCTCTGAAAGATAAGCCTATTGACCCTGGAAGTAGTTCTAAAGGATCATAATCTTATGGGTGAAATAAAAAATTGATTTTCTAATGAGCAAGATTTAAAGCCACTAATACTGCAGGTGCTGGTAGCAGAGTGTGGGGAGTTCATGGTACACAATGGACAAAACAGTGATTCAAGTTATTTACCAGAGATCGGAAATCAAATGTCTAGCAGAAACCTGAGAGACCATAAACAATTTAGGAGAATTAAAGTGTACAAAACTATAAAGCTGATTGGCTGTTGGCAAGTGCATCCGAGCACATGTACAAAGGAGAAAATGAACAAAAGTTGACATGATCAGCAGAAGCTTATGCTTTCATGTTTTCAAAAACTAGAATGTTTTTGCAATATTTTCCCTTCATATAGGCAACTAAATACTAGCAAAATTGTTCAAACCAACTTTTCCAGCTTCTGCAAATTAACCACACAATTGAAACAGTTTGGAAGCATTCATAAACAACAAACAAGCAAAAACTCCAGCTGCTCAAGTTCACCAGAAAAATAAAGATTTGTGACCTTTTATCATAGTCTGCCTTTACTTTGTCTCACCAGTAGCACAGCAGCCTTAAAAACCAGTTCTTGCAACCAGAGGTCAGACAAGGTTTGCATCACTTCCACAAGTGTTACTATTTGGTGCATCACAGCTTCATGGCAGAGCCCCATCCATAGGCTTGGTCATTATTTGAACTGACTCAGAACTGATCCAATGGAAAAAAAAATGTATTCACAAAAAATTTATGGAAACTAATCAGCTACAACTGTCCCAAATGCAAGCTGCCTAAATCTATGGAGAAGTTGCAGACAAACAAGAGCTGAGATAAAAATTTAAAAGTAATGTCTAGGGGAAAAGATGCTTGTGTGGAGTTGTGAAAATTCTAATGTGTTCTTTATAAATTCAAAGGGCAAAGTCATGTGCAGGATTGTGGCTGTGCTTAAAAGAATCTCAAAAGGGCACCAACCTCTAATCTTAAAATGTCCTTGAATACCTGGGGAAGAAGAAAAGGAAGGATAAAGCAGATTGGTAAACTGCTAAGGGTTTAAGGCATGTTTCAGAACACAGAACTGTTCAGCAGACAGTGCAAAACTTAGAGGCTCCAGACCTCTAGAGAAATCTCTGACCAATCCCTAACTTATCACTACACTAACTAAGCATAGACTTATTACAACTACCGAAAGGCACACAGACCTAATAAAATTTGTTCAAGAAAGTCATTAAACAAAATAGTTACAGTAAAAATAACAAAACAGCAATAACAAACCCTAGGGATGAGCGACATCTGATTTCAAGAGTTGCTGTGTTGTATAAAAGGTCCAGTTTTCAATGAAAATTTTTAAGTATTCAAGGGAACAAAAAAGGATGATTTATACAAAGGAAAATAGTCATTTAGCACTGACCCTGAGAGTTCTCAGTTCTTGACATTGGTAAACAAATGTGTTAGACAAGTTTCTCTGAATATGAGTATGAAAAAGGTATGAAAGGCATAAAATATGGTGCTTCATCATAACTGAGTTTTATTAGTAATATAAATATTTTTAAAAGAAGAAAATAAAAATTCTTAAATTAAAAAGTCAAACAATGGAAAGGAAGTATTAAATAGAGAGATCTAAAAACGGATTTGAGGTTGCAAAGGAATCAAGCACATTTTAAGGCAGGTCAGATGAGATGATCCATACTGAGAAACAGAAATCTGAAGAATGAAAAGAATATGCAGAAATTCTTTGGGAACTCTGCCCTTTGCCTTCTGAGTTAGTGCATTACCTGGGAAAAGAGATTACAGCGAGAAAATCAGTGTAATACAAACTGACCGAAAGTATTTGAAACAAAGGAAGGACTCATTCTTCTGGCCAAGAAGACTTGACAAAATTTGTGCATTCAAGGTTCTCTGTTTTGCTGTGATCTATTCATACCCTTCATCCCAGGTTTTAGGGTTGATGAAGCAGGAAGGCTAGAAATTGGTTGAAGAGTAAAAGAAGTCCCCGAAGAACCACAGCCTTAAGTCAATCAGGCTTAGTGTGTTGTCCTGTCTAGAAAAATGGATCCCTGTCCATGTTTTAGCCAGGCTCCACTCCTTCTGGGTTCCTGTAGATCTAATAGCCAAGAAATGTAAGACAAGGAAGCATCCTGTTCCCCTAGGAATTTGTTCTTTGCAGTTGCTATAGTTTGAGGGTCCCTAGCAAATCATATGTGACATCCCAAAATGGAACCAAGATGGAACCAAGTGGGACTTTTAAAGGACGATCAGGTCATGAGAATTCTGCTCTAATGAATGGATCAGTGCATAAATGCATTATCTTAAGAGTGAATCTAGTACAAAATCTACTTTGGCGCACTCTCGTGTGTGTCTCTCTGCCCATGTGATGCCCTATAGCACCTTGGAACTCAGCAGAATCTCTGCCAGTAAGCAGGTCCTCACTAAAAGCTAAATGGATACTGACATCATACTTCTGGACCCACCAGCCTCCAGAACCATGAGCTAACCAAATTTTTATTCATTACAAGTTGCCTAGTCTCAGTATTTTGATTCAGCAACAGAAAATAGACTAAGCTAAATATAACATGGAAACAAAACTTTATTTAACGAAAAATCGCCTTGTTGCCATAGAAATGACTTTGCTTTTGCCACCACTCAGGCTGTCAAAATATCCCTTGCTAAATAAAGAAAGGAATAGATTGGGTAGAAGGAAGCTTTGAACTAGCTGCATTGCAGAAGGTAAAGCCAGTGACCTGGGAAGGGATAGAGTCTATGATCATTTGGATAGAGTCTATGATCATTTGTTTGTTTGTTTTTATAATTTCATTCAAGCTGTGAATTTAGGAGATTTCTTGATACAGGTAATGTAAACTTCAGAAGTGCTTAACTGATGAAAATTCAAGATGAGAGTGTCCTGAAAAAGGAAACATATGGGGAAAGACCTAGGTGAAGGTGGGAATTAGAGTCCTGATGTACACCAAGTGCTAGGGTTTGGGATTTAAGACTGTAGCCTGACAATTATAGTGTCTGTGGAACCAAGGTTTCCCTCAAGAAAATGAGAACAAAGAGGCAGAAATGCCAGGTTTCAGGATAGGAAGGATACAGGAAATTACTGAGAGAGTTTGATGGTGCTCTCTAAGATTTGTCATTTTGTCCTGTGAAGTAGAAAAGGATGATTTTGAAACCCTTGTGGAAAATGGGATACAGGCTATGACTATTTTCTCAGAGGGGCTTTGCCATTCCCAGGCTAGAGGTATTTATGTGAAATCTGCCTCAGCCATTCTCAAAATAGCAGGTGCCTGAACATTCTTTATAAATGGCTAGAATGGGAGAGCAACACAGAGGATTCTAATATAAAAATTACTGTTCAGTAAATAAGAGAAAAAGATGTGAGATCACCAAAGCAAAGTTGACTGTTGAAACTTTATCTTAATGCTGCTGTCTGTGACTTTTACTGTGAGTAAAAACAATCTACATTCATCAATTCATGTATTCTGGTTTTTTTGTCTTTTTGAGACAGGGTCTCACCTTGCAGTTCAGGCTGGCCTTGAGCTAACTTTGAAGCCCAGGCTGGTCTCAAATTCGCGACGATCCTCCTGCTTCAGCCTCCCGAGTGCTGGCATTACAGGCGTGCGCCACCATGCCCGGCAATCCATGTGTTCTGTAACGCTAAATAGTTATTTCCAGTTTCATTTTTACAGCTTCTAGCATGTTTTCCACAAGAAGTAAGTTGTACATTTTCAGCGACCTTGGATTTATTTCAGGTTAGGTCATTAGATGCTGCCAGGGAGTTTCCTCTGAGATTCAAATTGACAATAAAATTTACTGTCACTTCCAATGCTAATGGGACTCAGCTGTAACTTCAGAGTTTCATTTAAACACATTCAAAGTCCAGGTTTAGTACAGAACATGATAGAGTGCTAATATTCTTGTTATTGCTTTTGCTCTCATCGCTTTGTACTGTGAAATTAAGTGTCGTGATTCATAGAAGCGATATCAAGTTCAGAGGCAAGAATTTTAAACCACACCCAAACCTGACAATCAGAACTAGAATAATGTTCTTTATTGTTGTGGGGATTGTCTTATTCCATCTCTTACATTCACAATATCTATTTTTCATGGTGTAAGGTCCTTTTTACATATCAAATATATTAGTGAGCAAGTAAATGAATACAATTATGACTAAATTACAAGTAAATGAGTTAACTTTTTAGTACATTTTATTTTATACTGCATTCTGCACATAATATAGCAAATATTAGTTACACAAAGTGTTGCTTCATTCCTGTTTTACTTATCAATAAAACAGCAGCAATTGCTATTATTAGTGACACAAGGAATATCTTTATCCATGAAAATAAATATTAATGTTAACATTTGCATAATAATACTATAAAAATATTCTTACACTCACACAGATATCTTAACAACCCTCTTACAAAAACATATTCTAGTTTTTCAAAGATTTTGTGTGGAAAAAGTTTCCAGGCTTAGATGTTGCTCCACTGAACAGTTTGCTTTGCATTTGTTTTTAGGAAAATTTTCAATTCTTTTTGCATTATTAACATATTACACATTGTAGTCCCTGGAAATCTTTTGAGGTCATTACATGCTCTGGAAGCTGCTTATAAGATTGAAATTTAGACAAATTGCTTTTCCCATATGCCTGGCTGAGTTCCAGAGAGAAAATTACTTGACCAGGTGAAATACAAGTTAGAAGGCAGATATTATTTGAGTTGACACATTTTATTCATGTATCAGTACACTAATTTTTCAAATAAGGAATAAATTTTGGACACCTTTTACCTAACAAAGTTTTCAGAAACTTTTTCTTATTCCTATGTTTTAGTGTTATTTACGATACAACATTCTCTACTGTAGAGAAACTTTTTTGTTCTCTGAACTGACTGTATAACCTAGAGGTTGCTAGGGCAGCATTGGGTACTATGACTATTTGTTCTTTATTCAAATATTGGCTTCATATCTGAACCCAAAGCCAAGCACAAGGAACCTGAACTTAAATATGCTGGATTACTTATAAACTACATGTCTTCCTATTTTATTCTATTTTAACATAAGAACTTCAGATACAGAAAACAATTTTAGTTTTATAATGCATAGACTTGTATGAGAAACCCAATTTATAAACGTTATACCAACTCTTCTATAAATCTGAACTATTAGGTTTGTAAGTCCCATCAAAGGCAGGCTGCAAAATGAAGAAAGGTAGTTGCTGTGCAATTTTTCAGATAATTTTCAATCCCACCACATACGTCATTGTTGCAGTATTATAACGCATTACTTGGTGTTCTTTTTTATTTGTAAAAAATTTTTTTAAAACTAACAAAATAACAATGAAGACAAAATAAAAACAATACAAAAACAACAAAAAAGATACATGACCTCAAAACTAAATGATAGGAATTAACAGTGGTTGGTACATTACAAACTGTGTTCTTCAACAAAGTTGCTCAGTCCACCAGACAGAAAAATGTAAGATTTATCAAACAATCAAAGACAGTAACAAGTAAAAAAAAAAAAATTGGAAATGATGCAGGGCTTCACCATAAAAGATACTATAAGAACCTAAAAGAGTAAATATAATCTGAAAAATACAATAAATATTGTGAAAGGAGAAAGAAACTGCTCAAATAGAAAAGAGCAACTGCGATGAAGGAGGGGAGAGGAAAAATAAAGAAGAAAAAGGAAAAATATGTATATATGCACACAGGATACCTAGGAAGATTAGTTGGTGTTCTGATTATTTAATTTCTTCATTTCTTTCTCTTATTTAACAGGAGAATAATTTTATATTTTTACTACTATGTCACTTTATATCTATCATCATGTATCCCGTGTCATAAAGTACATGAGAAAATTTAAGTCAGTCAAACAAATCACATGAATCTAACTATGACCAGTATCAATGGTGTAAGACAGTCCCCTGAGCAGAATAGCCAGTGACACTTCAGCTACTCTAATGTCGCCAATGGATAATCAGGCCGAGGAAGGGAGTTACGTGAGGGAGACTTACCCAAAACAATGAACTACTTTTTCTCATTTTAATTTTGAAAGTTTAATGGAAAAACGAATGTAGCCACATATATTTATTATTCTATTAAGAGAAAAAAGTTAAACCACCACTAAATCATGAAGTAGAAACACTGGTAACCCATTCACATTAAACAAGTGCTAGGTTTTAATTAGTAATCAGAATCAGGAATGCATGCTTCAATGAAACAAAAAGTTTCCATTAATTCCAAGGTCAATTTACAAGTTTAAGAAATTGAAAGTAAGAAAAAAAAACTAAAGATAGGCTTCTTTCAGGATCAAGAAGTACTTACTAAACAATGACAGAACTGCATCTTCTCTTAGATATGTGAAATGTAAACCAGTATTTTTCCAACAGATTTATGCCTATCTCCACTTAAAAATTTAAATCCCTTTCACAGCTAATGTTTCCTTATTGTAGTTATTGGTGTGTGTCTTCTTTGGGGTGGAATGTAAAGGAAAAGTAGGTAAGGATGGTTTTGCTTTACTGGGGGTGGGGTTTGAAAATGTTGAGGAGTTCCTGCTTCAGTTGTGTATGATTTTGGCCATACAGGCAGGTCCTTGAACTGTCTCCAACTTCCAAAGAGTGTTTGCACACCCTACCTCTGTTCTTCACAGACAACTTAGTTCTTCATAGTTTGAGCTGCCTTCTTCCTCACTATCTTTCCTTTCCCTGTTTCTGATGAATCTGTTCCTTGAATTTACTCTTTGAACTTAGCCTTTTGGGTCTTTAATCCTCTATTCCCAAGACTCACTTGGGACATCAGTCTCAGTCACCAGAATCTCCTCTGGGAATTTCTTGTACTTCAACAGATGGGGATCAGTGATAAACTACAAAATTACATATATTTCAGTTTCAAATGATGCTCATTTTTAATTTTTAATGTTACCTAATTTCACGTCAAAATCTAAATTCTCAGAACTGTAGCTTTCAAGTCTTGAAATTTTTATTTTTTTTTAGAAAGCACAGTGACCATTAACAGAAGTCAGTATCTCTAAAATCAAGCAAGGATTACAAAACTGACAAGCACCACTAGACACTTACCTTGTACAACTTCTTAAACAGATGTGTGGGTACTCAGCAATGAGCTAGCTTGGTTTCCTGTTACTAGAATTTTTAATAAATACTAACATTGAAAACATAAAATTAAGATTCTAGAAGACTCATATAGATAATGAATAAATACAGGCCTTCTGGTTACTATGAAAGATACCTTCAGAATTGAGTCTTCCTCCAGTATGACCCATCACTGATTCAAGGTCCTTTAAATCGCTGTTTGTGAATGCCTTCCCTGAGAATTGCCTTCATTCTAAGCATCTCTTTCAATTAGGTAAGTGTTGCAAGGATAAAAAATATCTCTTACCTTAGCAAAGTTAATTTTAGCTATCACAAACCATGTTTAGAATGCAAAATTTTAATGAAGGCTGCTGCTGTGAAAACCAGGAAGGGCTTTGTAGGGAGAAAAACACCTGAATTAAATTCTCTTTCATGACCTTGTGAAGTCAGTTGACCTCGTATAATCTCAGAATCCTCATCTCTAAGGCATATATAACAATGGCTCCTTCCTTGAACATATGAATCAAATCTAAGATTGAAATAAATGTACATAACAGGTCATAATAGCCAATATATTAAAGTTCTTAAAATGATATAATAGTAGCTATGTTTTATTCCTGTTATTATTATTAACAGTGGCTCTGTAACTGAGATAGTTTGGTCAAAAGGAAAGCATCATATTTATTCACATTTGAAAATTAAGTTGCTTGAATATATTTTTTTAATTTGTAAGCTTTTTTACCAATCATTTTGTTTATTTTAGTGAAACATTGAGAGCTTGCTACTCTTTTTGTCTTCAAGAAAATATTTAAATTTAATTAAAAATATTGTACATATGTGAAGAAAATAATCTTAATCCCAACAACCTCTGACATGATAACCTATACTAAAGGGTTTACTTTTCACCCTATTAGTTGAATTCCTTTTTCTGGGAAAAGTAATTTAATAGAGTGGTGAGAATTATAAAATCTTAAGCCACACTGACTTCACAGTCTACTGGCTCCAAGATCTTAGGTCGCCTAACCTGTCTCGTTTTAGGTTAATCTCAGGCAAATGGAGATTATGGTAGTGTCTTAATTACTCTTTTGTTGCTGAGACAAAATACACAACACACAAAGTTAAAGAGGGAAATGTTTATTTAGTTTGTAGTTTGTAGAGGTTTCAGTCTGTAAACAGCTGGATCCAAGGCAGGGTGGCCTGGCAGAGAGTCATCACAGAGGAGAACCTGTTCATAAAAAGCAGAAGACAGAAAAGCAAGAAAAGGACAAGACAAACCTCCTTCTGCCCCTTATATTGCCTCAAGGTTATGGGGATTAGGGCAGTGCCAGACGAATAGGTGGACTGATTTAGTGGCCACCCACCCTTAATTCTAGTACCCTTAATCGTAACATTGCACCATGAATCAATCAACTGCTCAAAAATAAAGAGCAACTGGGATGAGGGAAAAGAGAAAAGAAAGAAAGGGATAATATGTATGTATGTATGTATGTATGTAAGTGCAGGATGGCTTACATAGTTGTGCTACTGACTTATGTTGCTTTATTGTAAGGAACAGCGAATGATTAGTTATTTGATCAGTCTTGCATGTCTACATTTGTTTTCCTGATCATACACTTCAAACTTATCAATATGGGATACAACAACCACTGCTAATTCCCTGTCACCTTGTCTGTGATCCAGTTTTGATTGTACTATTCTGGTGCTACTTTGTAAGTGGCTATCTGCTTGTTAATATGTTTTCATTCTTTTACTTTTAAAATTAAAAGACGTCATTCACTCTAGATTCAGAAACCTCCAAAAAATCCCCACCTATGACTGCATGAGGTTTTGGGGGGCATCTAAACACAAGACATAATAATCAATATCTCTTCATAGGGATTTTGCTATAACTAGATTAATCAATATTTTTAAAGTCTTCACCAAACCTTCATTGAAATTAATAGTTAACGGGGCTGGGGATATAGCTCAGTGGAATAAGCGCTTGCCTAGCAAGCGCAGGGTCCTGAGTTCGATCCCCAGTACCACAAAAAAAAAGAAAAGAAAAAAAAGAAATTAATAGTTAACCAAAGATGAAAATAATTGCTTTAATTTGTGAGAATTGTATTGCGACTTTCTGTACTGTGTCGCCTGTGTACACCTGAGATTCTCAAGCAGGAAGAGGTAGAGGAAAAGGAGGAGAAAGGGATCAGAGAATGCAGCCTTTACTAGTTCCCAACCTCGCTTATTTCAGGTAAGTATTTCAGAAACACAGATACAAGGTATGGACATGAAATTCTACATTCAATCAGATCAAAGGCAGAACTGAAGATCTGAAATCACATTGATTGGAAACTCTCATATTGCCTGGTAGGCTTTACCTTATTGTTGCCCATGCCCATTGATGTTTCCGTCAAGAAGTTCAAAAGTTAAACTCTTTGTGGGTTGAGTCCAGATGTCAACCAGAAGGACAGGCACTTATACTCTGCACAGCCCTAGGGAGCAAAGGTTGTAGATGTAATTAACTCCAGAGCAAGATTTCTCAGTTGTAGTACTAATGACATCTGAGGCCACACAATGCTTCACGGTAGGTGCTTGTCCTTCGCATTGTGAGATAACCTGTCTTGTCTCTATCTACTAGTAGAAATACTGTCTTTCCGTCTCCTCCAGTTGTGACAACAAAAAATTTCTCCAGACGCTGCCAAGTGTCCCCCGGGAGCCAAAATTTTGCCTAGTGGAGATCAGCTGATCTAAATATATAAAAAATGGTCTACTGAGTAAAAGTTGAATGAACTAGAAGGGACTATAAAATATGTTTAATATAATTAATCATAATCTTTCTATACAAAAACCTTAAATAAAAATCACCAAATAGAATAAACCAAGGAATTAAAATATTAATACAACCTAAACAAATAATATGAACGTTCATCATGAAGGATGGTTTGAGATGAAGAAATCATTTTATGCAAAACATAATACAGGTGGGTCAAATAAAAATAAAAGGACTTAAAAATATTGCAGTTCCTTCCAGAAGATTATCTTTCAGAGTTTGAAAATTTTGTTTAAAGAAAAAAAGTATACATTTATTTACGTATAGACATTAGAATATGTTCACAATATGTCACGACTTTTTAATTTATTTGCTAGTGTAAAGTGCTTGCTAAATGTTTATATCAGCTTATGTAATAAGTGAGAAATACAGCGATTTATATGCAGTGAAGTAAGACTCACAAGGAAAAATTTAGCAAAAATCAAAATGAGAATATTTTCAAAATGTGAAACCATGCTCACTTAATAGGCTGACATACTGAGTAAATGTCAGACTGAGGGTTGCTTTTGATCACATTAAGGGCACTGGTGACCATGGTGTGAAAAATTCCAGTAAAGCGGCACAATAGGGGCCCAGAACAGCATGGACTACAGCCTCAAGAAGAGGGGAAAGAGTTGAAACGACTCATAAGATGGATAATTATTCTGAGAAATTTAATCCTGAAAACCATTGTAAGCCAATCATTAGATCTTTTCTCCAAGATGGTTTTGCTGTGTTTCTAAAATGGATTAATATGATGTTACTTTATTTTTCTGTTGGTAGTAATTCAGTGCAGAGAGAGCAAGCAAAGGAGAAGTAAGAAAGTAAAGGGATAGGAATAAATGAATTTTGGACGGAGAGGAAATGCCTAAGTGAAGAAATTACACTGGGATACAGTGCACCCATGGAGGTATAGACCTTTGAGATGAGCCCAGATCTGACATCTTAATAAGAAAATGCGATCATAGAGGTACTTACATTTGTAAGTTTGGTGGAGGCGAAATGAGGAAATACTAGTCACGTTGAGCAAATTGCTAGGAATGAGCTGAGAACAAGGAGGTAGATCTCTGAGAGACCTGAAGAAAGACAAAAGTGCTTGAGACAAAGTTAAAAATCACGTTGTGCTGAGAAACTGTAGAGATTTTAACTCAAATACTAACAAACAATGACTCAGTATAAGAGGCACTGAAAAGAACGAATAGAGAAGGCCGTCTGCACAGGTGGAAACGTTTGTATCCTCAGGCCTGAGCAGTGGACAGTTACCACCTTTACATACTGTGTCTGTACTTGGTGTCACGGCTGGGCTAGATTTGGAAATATTGATGTGTGTGCTCTCTGGGTTGTTTCTGTACCCCTGATCCTTCAGTGATGGCTTGAAGGTCTCTTTTTTCTCTTTCATCAGCCAAGAAAAACACCTAAAAGACCACAAAACCGAGAACCAAGCAGAAAGATTCAGATAAGACGTGAAATGACTTGAGAACTGCTTGTAGCTTCTCATCAGTGAGAAGGTCTTCATTGAGTGGAAGGATGGGAGACTTGTACCCCTCACAGTAAGGAATGAGAAGCTACATACAGAATACTTGCTTCTTGACCAAGGAGAACTGAATTTAACTATCTAGGAATGTCCTTATTATTTAGAAGAAAGCATAGAAATACTGCCCTGTTGTGCATGTTTATTTAATTATTGTCACTCTGACTCTCTAATGATTGTCAATATTTGCACGCAAATAGGTTTGATAACACTGTGAAAAGTAACTTTGCATGTGTTTTTGACTTTACACATAATGTGTCATTTTACTCCATCCTAAAAATAAAAGCCCCACTTATTTGTATTTCTACCTGCAGTGAATGTGACAACCATTTCTGTAATTGACAGAATTATTTTGAGTACTTTCTCATAAATTCTCAGTGAAAGTATATAGCTTGTGGGCTATTGTTATATGTTGTAATTAATTTATCTTTGTTCTATTTGTGATCTATTGGTACCCAATTAGTTTAAGAAAAACAAAGGGATATTTAAAATGCATTACTATAATCATTCTGTTAATTGTGCTCTTTAAATCGTCTACTTGAATCTACTCTAAAGTTGGTTCCAATCCCCACTTTAAAGACCTGGAGGAGTTTAGGCCAAGGTAGATGCCCAGGTCTCAACTTGCACCCTTTCCTAATGGATTATCTTAACCCAGACAGTCTCGATACTTATTTGAAGAGAGACACAGGACAGACTTTTCTCCTCCTTAGGAAATGAATCCTCTTTTAAAACTTGTGGCTAAATGCTACCATGGATCTCAAGGCACATGCAAGGAAAAGCTACTTCTCCCCAAGTCGTCTTGTCCCATAACTGGTGACTTCTCTGCACAGGTTTCTCCATCAGCCCAATTCCTCCTGCCCTCTGTGCTCCAGACATTCTTTGTTTAGTCCGAAGTACAATTTCTCACTTTCTTGTCCTCTTCAGTTGTGCTCATTCTACCATCAGCTTGTTGAATCCTCTTTAACTTCGATCCCGTCACTTTGTTTAAATTTATAATATTTGTACTATTTCTGGTTCATAGAAATCTGCTCCCACTTCAAATGAGCTTCCTGAATAGAAAAAGTAATTTAATGACATGTAGAGTTTCACATATAGTACTCTGTGAGTTGTTTCATGGAACAGCGATTCTGACTGCTTATCTTTGGCACTGATCTTCCCCACACGATATGTGAAGTTTTGAGGGTCCATTTTTTTTCACTGCAGTAGAAATGAGTAAAAATCCTCTTTGCCTCCTGAGAATATATGTTCTAGGTATTCCGAAGCTGTCAAAACGTTGGAGCGGGCAAGGAGAGAAAACCACTTATGAGAGTATCTCCTACTTTCCCAGCTCTGATTTCACTAGGGAACAGCTTCATTTGCAAACCTAAGCAGAAGCCAGAGTTGGCATCTGCTTTCCTGCTCACCTGTTCTGCTATATGTGTAGCAAATTAGTGATTTTGATTCCTTCTGCTTCCCAGCAGTCATGCTGAGGGTTCTCGCCAGGAAGACACATCACCAGTTTCTAGACCATTTGGGTCAATCACAGAAGGGAGAGCAGAGCAGCAGAGGAAATATACTAGGCGGAGGGAGGGTGAATATCTTTCCCTAATTGTTCATGATACACATTTCCTTCTAAACTCTTTGTGCATCCTATTGAATCCCCAGTAAATTATTAAGAAATATTATTTAGCCCGCTTTGCAGGCAAGGAAAAGACCTTGTCTTGGATCCTCTCCCCTGCTATCTCAACCTACAATAAACTCCACAGATTTTTATATTTTCTCAAAGGAAGGCTGGTACATCCGAGGTCGGGTATGGACAGATTCTGGGTCTGTGAAGGCCCATTTCCAGGATCACAGATGGCACCAACCTCGCTTTTGCACATAGTTCAAGGAATGATCGAGGGTTCTGGGTTCATTTTATATTAAGGGTCTTACTCCCAATCCCAAGGGTGGAGCTGCTCCAAAGCACCTCCAAAGCCTTACTCTGAATACTATCATTTTGGGGTTAATTTCAAAATTAATGTGACAAGGCATAAATATTCAGTCCATTGCACACACATAGGCCCACTACACTGTCAAGTTCCAAGGAAAATCAACATTTAACATTTAAATTCATTTTTTTATTCTGACCCAAGTCTTTTGCCAGAGAAGGAAGCCAATATATGTCCCCAGCCACAATTGGGCCAATTTTTCTAAACATAGTAAACATCCTTTGTGTTCCTCTCCAGGATTTTGAGACCTCTTTTAATTTCTTTCTGGGTAGCCTTAATTGCGGACAGGGAACAGTTTTCCAGTGTAGAAAAGTGTGATTCAGGCAGATATGTTAAAAGATCATATTTTCAGAGGCAAGAGGCAGCCACTCAGTTGAAGTTATATAGCAGCCCAGATTACGGTTTTCTTTTAGTTCCCTTCACCCCCAGCTGCATGTGAGAGATATGATGGTGATATTCAGTAAGGCCAGACAGTCACACTTCACTCTTCTGGGGGTACTATTCATTCTATATTTTCTTAATCTCTCACTGTTCCTTCTATACCATCTCTGGATTCATTCTGTGGACAATATGAGGAATCTCATTCTTTAAGTGAAGGCAACCTAAAAGACTTTCAAAGTTCCCTGAAGAGAGAAGAATGCACGAGAAATAGATGTGACATTTAGGACAAGAGATTGGGGAGATGGGATGGTTTGGTGCAAGGATCCTGAATTACAGAACCACTTCACAGGTCTGAGCCTAGGAAGCAGAGGGGTACAATGTATCTGTGTCTTCAGTGATATTTACTAATAAATATTCATAGGTTATTATCGTGGAGAAAGGGATATAGAAAGAGGCAGTACAAGGTGAAAGGAACGAGTCTGCAGTTGTATTTCTATCATTAGCTGACTCATTCTTCTCCCAGTCTTTTACCTACCTTTTGTAAAGAAAGGCCTGCACTAATTCGTCAAGCTCCTCTACCCTCCGAGATAAAATGAATCTGAGAAAAGCATCCCATAAGCTAGAGTGCAGGAAGAGTACTGCAACCAAACAGTACATCTAAGTGGCAGAAGGATAAAAGAATAAATGATTCATGAACCAAAGAAAGAAGCCAGTTTCCCGTGTTTTCTGAGATTTAAGGGAGAGAAGAATTTCTGAGGTCCTTCTTCCAGGTGAAAAATTGGATATAAATTTGAGATCTGATTTTTATCTTATACACAGTCATCTTGAAACTTGTTTCACCAATTACTTCAGGAATGAAAACACTAAAATGTCTTTCTTGATATGTAAAAGGTAGACAATACAGAACTTTTCCTATTAATTGATGGTATCAAAGGAGTAATTTGGAAGGATTTCACTGAGCCTGAGGGTTTAAAGAGCAAGCCATGTAGAACTGCTGTCTTGGGGATCATGAACTGGTACCTGTAACTGGGCAGTAGTCTAAGAAATGAGCATAAAGATTCTATGTACTAAACAAAATTATAGACCCTTTCATCCCAAATTTTTTATTCTATTTCCATAATAGAATAATGGAATGGAATAGGAATCTGGGAAGGGATCATAAAGAGAAGAAGGAGGAGACACCAAAAACTAACATCAACTGTAAGTTCATGTGGTTCATTTGTCTTAAGTATCATAAAGGATTAGAAAATAGTGCCATGACAGAGCTGAGAAAGAAAGACCTAATTTAGGTTGGGTAGCAAATCTGCAAACTCAAGGTATAAGCTGAGTCAGGAAGAGTGAGTCAGGGCAGCCAGATGCAGAGCCGGGAGCAGAGATCAGCAAATTTGAAGGACAGCATGAGTGCAAGGAGCCTGGGCTGCAACTAACCTGGCACTTCAAAGCAACTCTCCCTTCTGAAATCACTTTCCTACCTTGAGAACCTCAGACATCACTAAAAATATCTTAAGAAAATTTATTTTCTTTTCAAATACTTCCTTGTCTGAATGCTTTGTGTATTGGTGAACTCATTATAAAAAATAAGAAAACAACAAAAGACACCTGGATCCTCCAGCAAATCAGAAGAAAAAATGTAGTGTTATTAGCTTAATGTTCCACTCTTGTTTCAAGTGTTTTGTCTGATTGCTTATTACAGAAATAGTTTAAATGTTCATGCTCAAAATTATAGTAGCTTGACTAATAAAAAGTCTAGCCTTTCATAGATATTTACCCCCAAAATATTACCAGGAATAAGGAATGTCTACCATTTTTTCCATCTAAGCTGAGATAACTTTCATCCATGGAGTCCTCTGGTGGTATAAGTATATTCCTCCCACTTCAGTTTCCAGGGTCTTTCCTATCCAACTTTCTGGATGTTTCCTCCTGCTTTAGTAGTTTCCTATGAGGGTTGTGACAAATTATATGAAACTTTTTGGCTTAAAATATCAGAAGTTTACTTTGTTAAGGTTCTAGAGACCAAAACTCCAATGTCAGATTCACTGTGCCAGAAAAAGTTGTCTGTCGGGCAATATTTCTTGGAGATTCTAGAAGAAAATCCATTTCCTTGCTTCTTTCTGCTTCTACTGACTCTCAGTACACTTACGGTTACCATTCTCCCATCTCACCTCAACGGCCACATTGCACTGTCTTCCCACACATGGGATAAAATTTAAGGTCAACCCACAGGGTACAGGGCAAACTCTCCATCCCAAATGCTACATTTGATGGCACTGCAAAGAGCCTTTTTTCTATATAAAATAGCATTTACAGTTTCTAGCAACTAAGTTCTGGTATGTTGGGTACTTTTTGCATATGAGATATTCTCTCTCACATTGCTCTATTGATCTGCTGCCCACAGTGAATTATATTGCTTCTCACTTTTATCTTGCTTACAAGGAGTTTCCCACAGAAAAGCTGTCTCTAATTATAGAGCTTTTCCCCCTTATATCAGAGACTTGTGGATATGAAGTGAGTCGCAAGGATAGAATGGGATTCAAGCTGAATTTAAAGCTAATATTTATAGTACTGTTCTTCTCCTAAGTCAAAAGAAGAACAATAAGAAAAGTGCATTCCATTATACAATATTTATTTCTTATCCACAATTTCTGTTTATTGCTATTTCAATACCTGCGGTCAACCATGGTACAAAAATATCAAATGGGAAGTTTTAGAAATACTTCATAAATTTCAAATAACTTTTAGCGTTGTGTTCATTGTGTTTGTTCTATTTTATTATCTAATACCCTTGTTCATCTTTTACTGTACCAACTTTTAAAATTAAACTTCATTTTAAGTGTATTTGCATAGAAAAAAGTATAATAAATGTAGACATTGGTACTTCTGTGGATTTAGATATCCACGGAGGTCATGGAATGTAAGCTTACAGTTAGGAGGAAACAGTGAAAATGCTTTGTCACATATGATGACTTTGCTGTATCCTTCAACTCATCAGAAACACAAAGGAGAGAGATATTTTTATTAATAGGAATATATGCTTTATCTCAGTGGGGAGAAATCATTCTCCTCTAGCTTCTTGTGCAAAATAGAGTAATGAATGACAAAACATCCCATCAAAACTTCACAGCAGGGCTGGGGATATAGCTCAGTGGAATAAGCACTTGCCTAGCAAGCGCAGGGTCCTGAGTTCGATCCCCAGTACCGCAAAAAAAAAAAAAAAAAAAAAAAAAAAAACTTCACAGCAAAGTCCTTTGGAGACAGTGGGTATGTTTGCTGTGGCTATGTCGTCCACATATTTTTTTCTGGGGTTAGTGATATTGTGTTGTTTATAAAAATTGGAAAGCTACTCAAGTTCCAGAGGTGATGGGTATTCACTGAAGGAGTACAGATATTTTGGAATAAAATGACTGCAAACATCTTGCAAAACTAACTAAAGCAGGGCCTTCACTATGTCTCAAAATCTCATAAAACTTGAAGATAGCCGCATCCTATGAGCTTGTGAAATCTGGAGACAAAATGAATAATCAGAAGTATAAAAATACAAGAAGACCTAGACAGTCCCAACTCCGAGAGATGGAAACCTTGATTAGCAACTGAAATGTCAAATATGTATCTTCTAAATGTAGATCTTCTTCTGTCTACAGGGGTTCCTCTATGCCTTCACAGCAAGAGTTCGTTACAGCGCTCTCCATGATTATCCTCAGTCAGCTATGCACTGTGTATCTTTGCAGATGTGCTTCTACCAATCTGCCAATTACCTACGCATCTCACGTGATAATTCTCCGAGATCTGAGTGTCCATCAGACTGGGTAGTCAGAGTTTTTATTGCCTTTCACCCATGAACATCCAGCTTAAATTCCTTAGTTAAGTGACCATTTAAAGATCAATCAACTGTGGATGACTGCGTCACATAGGACTAGCCAGACCTCATAGATGCTTAAAGACCATTAGTAAGGAATTAGAGGTGGCAACTTCGTAGATGGTAGATGACGTCCTGCCACATTTTTAAGCCTTAGGCTACCCAAAATACCTACTTACTCAGAGATCATGTAAGTCAGCCCCAAATAGGAGCATTCTGAGTTCTGTGTATAGCTCTCATTCCCTCAGGCCACCAGAGCAAGCTCACTCGTATAACTGGACATGGCTGGGGACTGGGCACTGGGCACACACAGTCTGTTCCTGCCCAGAAGGAGGCACCCTTAGAGAGACCTAGGCCGAACGCTGCGTCAGCACTGAGTTAGACACTCTCGTTGGTCCTGTTAGATGCACATGGCAAGGCTCCCTTCTCATCAGGCTTATTGCTCCAGCATTGCTTGAGGGGGTTGTAAAAATTGGTGGGGGCCTGTGTAATTTCTCTGGCGTGGCTAAGAGAATAGCCTTGAACTTGGAGACTGATCTCTCAGCATAAAGTGGTGATGGGCTATCATTCATGCCCTTCCTTCCTGGCTGCCTTAAATAACACTTTGGTGTTTAGCCATAATTCACAATCTGCACAGGCTGTGTCATAGGGGAGGGAGGAGTTCTCTCAGTTTGACTGCAATTTCAAACACAAATGCAGTGAAGAATAGTCTTGCTGAGCCCGCAGAAATCATTATTCTAGACACAGCTTTTTGTCATTTGTGTAAATGTTCGATCCTATACTTAAAGAAGAAAAGAAAAAAGTGACTGTGACCAGGGAGATGGTTGTATCCCAGAGAAGTGGGGGTGAGGCACAGTTTTTTTTTCTTTTAATGAGATGATTTTTCCTGCTGGAGAAAACCATATTTGAATATAGAAAAAGAATATGGATGTAATGTCCTGAGAGAGGCTTTGAAATGTAGTCATTCCATTTCAGAGAGACATAACATTAGAATTCACAATCTGAAAATGGTGCAAAGGCTCTGTAAGTGGGAGGGTTTCCACTCCTTGCGGAGCATCCACTCTGTCCCTGAGCACCAGGCGTAGGGCCACCCTTTCTGAATGTTTGCAGAGTAGCTTATTTTGATTAGCTACATAAGGTAAAAAAAGAGAAAGTGTGAGATCAAAATGTAGAGAATTTTTCTTTTGTGGTTCCCAGGATTTGTGAGCCAGTGAAGATCATTATTAATGTATGCTATACATATAGGCAGTATAATAGTTTAACAACAATAATAATTGCAGTCATAATTTTGCAATTAGATAGACTTTGATTTGAAACCAAGTCACACTTCTTACACAAAAAAAATCTCAAACTAATTATGTTAGCTACCCTGATCTTGGTTCCTTCAGTTGTCAGAGAATGATATCAGTGTGCATAAGCTATGATAACAATTAAATTGGGTATGTCTGTAAATTACTTAGCACAGGACCTGAAAAAATGAACATGGTTTAGCTCAGCATAACTTGCTTCCTGCCTTTTCTACTGTCCTCATTTGGAACCAATTAACCAAAATCTTTACTTTGTTGACAACAGGGCCTTTTAAAAAAATCCATCTAAGATTTTCCAAACATTTGCCTATGGTTTCTTAAAGTTTCCACCACCTAATCGCTCTACTTCAACACTCACTTTCCTGAGTATTGTTTCCCACATTTAGATCTCACCTTTTAAATAGGATTCCTCAGATAAGCACCATTGATGTTTCTCTACCCACAGAACAGATGAGATTTTGTGAGTGTATTTCGTTTTTCTTAACACCTTTCAATGTTCTGCCACTCAATCTTTTAAAGTATTGCTTAAATATATATGTTATAAAATTTTTAAAGTACTAGTCTCTGAAACTAGACTAAAAGCTTTATGAAGGGTGAAAAACTTCATGGACATTTTTTATAAGTAAACCCAAACTCCTACCCTAGTAACTCAGATTTAAGAGTTACTGGTTAACTCTTAAGGAGTTAAATTATAGTTCTATTTGTTGTATGTTATTCACAAGGAGAAAATCAGTAAGAATTACCCCCTCCAGGAGTGATTCAGTACCTGTATAGCAAAGGATTACCGACATCAACACAAGTAGTCGGGACTCCCAAAGAACAGAACTGTTTCCTTCCCCTGGTTGTTTCGAAGTGTACACTGCCTGAGTTTGAGATGCTATAACAAATTGTCACAGACTGAGTAGTTTAAGTAACAGAAATGTATTTCTTAGAGTTGTGGAAGCTGCAAATCCAAGATCAAAGCACTGGGAGATCCCAGAACTAAAGAGAATCCTTTTTCTGGTTTTCAGGCTGCTGTGTATTCATTATAAACTCACATGGTGGAAAGCAGGAAAACAGAGCTACCTCTGTTGTCTCCTCTCATAAGGGAACTAATTCTACTCATAAGGGCTCCACTTTCCTGACCAAATCATCTTGTAGAGATTCCACCTGCCAATAGTGACATATCATGGGGTTAGGATTTCACACAGGAATATTTAGTGAATAACATGTGTGACACATGGATGAGTCTTCACGGAGGCAAAAAGCACCTGTAAATCCTTCAGGCCCAGACTAGTCATCCTGGCAGGACTCTCATGTGCTTTCTCAGCTTGGTTTTACGTTTATACATTTGGTAAGACATCACCAAAAGGTTCCATCAGGATTCAGCTTTCCTGATAATGTGGATCTGTTCTTAAGTAGCTACCTGAATTTCAAGCTCATACTTACCCTCAAGATTTAGCTTCCTCAATATCAAAAAGTACTTCACAGAACTTGACGAAGTTAATCAGAAAATGTCACGTGCCTGGTGCAGAAACTTTTTATTTCATATACCCTTTGAATAAGGGCTGTGTATAATTATTTCTATGTGTCCAGTGCCTGAAAGAGTAGTTAACATGTGGTATTAGTTCAAATATTTTTGAATAAATGAATTGTTCAACATAAACTGATAAACCACACTATAAGGACATAAGGGAAAAAAAATTTGGTAGATGTTGAATACAGATAGTTTTCATTTAATAACATTTAATTTGCACAACATTTTGATTAAGAACTATCTCCTATTTATAGATAACAATAAAGATCAAGGCCATCCTTTCTTTAACACAAAATAGAGCTGATCTGAAACTTTGTAGACTCAAAGAAAGACAGGAGCAAATGAAATAACAATTAAAATCCCCATAAACAAGACAAATTTCCCAAAGAAGTGATTTTATTCTGATGCTGAAAAACAAAAAGCAGATAATCAGATAAAAGCAATGAAGGATATTTCCATAAAAAACAAATGATTAATGTGAAGAATTTTTTTTTTTTTTTTTAGTCATCTGCCTGCCACACCTGAGAAAGCTTCAGAAGTTTGGTGTTGCTGGCAGGTAGAACTTTGGGATCATAGGAGATTAAGTTAGCAGGAAGCAGATGAGAAAAAGTTCCCATACAGGCAAGTAAGGTCTGGATGATCCATGACACACTTTTAAGATATTGAAGGTACATAGATTCTTTTCTTATTTCCACAATTATACTCAGTTATAGCAATGAAAATGGATTCCGAAAGGGCACAGTGGGAGAAATGACTGAAGAAAAATCATCCCTCAGTAAGGAGTAAGAGCGATTATCCTTGGGAGGCTGAGTGGCTGGGGATGGGCACCTGCATTCATGTTTAAATGTTCAAGAAGATACATTGACACCTTGCATAGTGGGTACCAGTTTGTCTGAATTATACATGGATCACTTCAGAGTTAAAAGAAGGAAAGTGATTTGTGTAGGGACAGAGAAACTGCAGGTCAGATGGACTTCAAATCTTATGCCTTTACATCACATGATATCGTCTTCCAAAAGCAACCTGGTCACCCGGACCAATGGAAACTGTAATCTCTGATGGAGACCACTATTCTCCAGAAAGCCACCAGAACCTTCTCCGTACGCCAAGCAGGGCTCCCTCTGTTTCCTTGCTCAAATACCAGATGCTGGGCAAGACACTTCAAATTCATAAATGCGAATTACCTTAGCAAATCAATTTCTGAGTGCTCCTCCAGACACTGCTAAGCAGTTATTGATTAACAGCAGAAACGTTAACATGCAAATCAAATCCAGATTACCTGGGTCTTTATATGTAACATCATTTTGCACACATATAGAGAGGGTTTCACTGTGCTTAAAAGAATTTTTGAAAACGTCCTCATTGGCTTCTGAAAACAAAAAACAAAAAACACCTCTTTGCTTTTTTTTCATTGAAGGAACAAACAAATCTTTAAAAACATAACGAGTCAGGATATTTTCTCAGTGGTGTGTCAGTGACTCCGAAGGACTCCAGAAGGTCCCATCTGAGGGTCATTACCTCTTTCAGCCCCTCAGGGAAGCATTCTGTGAATAATTGCTCCCCCACTTTACACGGATACCCTGGTGTTTCAGGCATGGGCCAGGACCAGGGAATAACTTCTGAACTGGGAGGATTTGGCTGATTAATTTTCCATTAAATGTTTCCTGACTCCATGCTGAAACTTCAGGGATCAAGCTGAGAGCTGAGAAAAAAGAAACAATCTGAATGCTTCGGTGGTGATTAACATCACCAGGTGACAAATTAACACTACCAGGCTGTTCCCATAAACAATGATAACAGGGAGAACTCGCTCCCAGCTCTTAGCCTCCTGGTTATTTCTCTATGACTGCTATTTCTTTAAAGGCAGAAAGATGAAGGAGGGGCTGGGTGGTTTTTCTCTAGCTGTGGGTGATTGTGATGCCTGCAGGTGCAAAAAAATCTTTAAGAAAAAGAAGCCACAGGTAAAAGATCAATGCATTATCACTGGCGGAAAAAGTATGCATTTTGAGTGAGTTAGAGAACTTGGTAAGAATGTAGATTCCAGAAATTCTGTTTCTAGAGTATTCACAAGAAATCCCTGGAGGAGATTCTGGTACACATTTGAGGAATCAGTGCTCAATACAAAATAGTTGTATTTATCAGGGGTTCAGATCCAAACAATTTAAAAAGTAGTTACATTCTAACAACTTACTAGCTCTTCCCTAAGAGATGATACCACTGAAAATGATGCAGAGTGGTTGTAGGAAATGTGAATTTCTTCAAGTTAGTAATTCATACAGTGTTTAGCATGCCAAATAGTATATTTTTCTAACAATTTAAAATGTCCTGATATATCTCCCAGAGTTTGGAGTAGCGTATCTCCCCACACTCTTGGGGAAATGCAGTAAAATGAGACACATCAAATTGATTTAGACTCACAGAGTTTGTTTATCACCAGAAAATGTCTAGGTGCTTATTAATGAGGAATTCCGCCCCTCTTTCGAAGAGAGAAGTTATTTTTCTATTTCATGCAACCACTAGGGACTTCTTAAGGCAGATTTTTATCACCTCCGTTTCACAAAGAAGTTTTAGACATAACTGGTCTATGATTAAAGAAGTAAGAACTATTGAACTCATAACTTGAATTCAGGTCTTTTTTATATGCAAAAGTCCACTCTTTTTCAATGAATGCCAACCCAAGGATGTTGAAGACACAGAAATAATTACTACTTGTCCTTCAATGATTTTTTTCAACATAGGCAGTTGCATAAATAAAGATATTCTCTGATAAAGTGGGGATTATTTTAACTTTAAATATATGATAAAATCATATATGGCAATGATAATCAATCATTGCAGGAGGTATAAAGTTCAATCTACATATTCAGTATAAAATATCATTAACATGACCAAAGGAAAAATCACATGTTCTATTTATATCCCTGTTTCAAAGTACAGCATATATGAAATTACCCAGAATTCCTTTCCAAATTTCAGTTCTGTGATGGTTAATCTTGATCATCAATTTCACTGGCTTGACAGATACCTAAGAGATTAAGGGTAAAAGAAAAAACAAAACACTTCTGAGTCTTATTCACTTAACACTTTGCCCCGAGTGCCACTGCCTTCTCACATTTCTTTAAGTACTGGCTACCCTGAGTGTTGCTTGGGTAGGTGTCATATCAACCAGTCGATTCTTGTATTGAATGAATTTGCTAAAAGTGTAGTTTTTATATTACCTGTTATATTCACTTATGAAAACAAATGAAAAAATGTGCAACTTTTGGCCATCCCGTATTTAAGTCATTGGACTGGTCAGCGGTTGGTTGTCTGGGTGAGTTCACAGTGCTGTGAACTTGAAGTCTGTATCTGGTGCCTGTCCTCCTCCTCTCTGGCTTTTCCCTTTGCTCTGATTCTTAGCTCCCAGGATTGAGCAGCTCCCCATCCCCCATGCCTCTCTGCCAGGACATTGCTGCCTTGGAGCCAGACAATCACTTATCTATTAAAACCTCAAAAACATGCACCACAATAAATCTTTTCTCCTTTAAGTTTTTTTTTTTTATGTCAGATATTTTGTCCTAGTGATGGAAAAGGTGATTAATAAGGAACATTGGTATCAGAGAAGTCGAGTGATTGCTGTGACTTTACGTGACCTAAGGGTGCAAAACCCTTTGGAACTGGTTTGCAAAGAGGCACATAGGAAGGCTGAGAGATGCTTGTTCAAGAGGCCCTAGAATCCCTCATGCAGAGCTTAGAGGGTGATTTTGGTGAGAGGTCTGAGGACTAGAATGTGGATAAGAATATGGGTGGTAAAGACTGTGGTCAGGAAGTTTCAGATGAGAATGAAAATTCACGATGATTAAACTATGGGGCATACTTGTTACATCCTGGAAAATATTTTGTCTGTATTTTCTCTATTCTCTAACGCTTCGTGTGAGGTAACAAACTAAGTGACCTGACAGAGAAAATTTTAAGGCAGCACAATATTCAAGCCATGGCAGCGGCGCAGCTGGCTGCTTTGAACTAGATTAGTAGAATCACACTATTACTACTAAAAACTGGTGTTTGCGCTAGACTAGACTGCATGGACAATAAAGAGAAGTGACTCAAGTCACTTAATGTTGAATACAGGGCAGTCTGATTACTAACCGGTCTCAGATTTTGACATTCAACTCAACCATCCCCTCAAAGCTTCCTTCGAGTTGTGCCAGATATGGCTTGCCCGTTCACCCATTAAATTTTTATTCCACTGAGCTATATCCCCAGCCCCACCCATTAAATTTAAAACAAAGACTTTCATTCCCTTTCTCTGGAAAGAGAGTTGGATGGCTGCCACTGAGACAGAAAACCCTACACCCAAAAGTCTTCCATTTTGAAACTGTTTTCAGCTTCTTTTCTACCCTGACCTCTCTCTGGAAACTTTTCATTTTTTTAAATCCCTTGTCAGGAAAGTCTGATTATGCTGCTTTTCTTTGTCAATAGAACTTGATTGGCTTTTGAAAAGTCAAGACTTAAAAAACTATAAAACATCCTATTTCCTAAGAGGGCTGTTCAGGCAGTCTCAGATGTACTTCGTTCTTCCTAAGATCACTGAATGAATCTTTCACCCCTGTTAAAAAAGAATAAAGCTATCACATAAGTTAATGTTAGAACTTTGCCACTTGTATATAAATACAGACTTTGCTTGTTATTGATATCATTGCATCCATTTCTTTTAAATATTTTGTTTGTTATGTCAAGATGAGACAGATTTTTTAAGGTGTCATTTAAGGATATAAAGCAAGTCTCTCTTAAATAGCTGCCCTATAATATCAAGAGAATCTCAGCTTTCTCCACTAGAGATTTGGGAGTGGGAAGCCCACATCTGTCTAGCTTCTGTTAGTTGTCTAAATAAATTTCTCTCTATTCCATGAAACATGCACTCTAGGAGATAATAATAAGTCTTAAAACAACACAGAAGTTCTTTCATCAAATATTTAGAAAAAGCAACCAGTACAATAAAATCCTTTACTGTGGATGCCACAAAACAATGTGGATCTGAAAAAGTGTTCTCTGGAAAAACTCATAGAGCTACTTTTCCACAGAATATGTTGAATGACTGACATTCTACACAAAGGCAAACACAAAGTAAAGACAATAATATTTTCTATGTGTCATACACTCTGACAAAATAACTTTAATAACTAAAACTATAGTATGTGCTTTTTTGTTGAATCCCTTTCAAATGTTTTAAATATCTTCAACTGTGTAGAATGCATTGAAAGCAGAACGGAAATGTAAGATTTTGGCCAACTTTCCTTACATTAAAAATTGTTATCAAAATTTTATCTATGAATACACACATATAACGTGAGAGTAACTGAGAAAACCATGGTATAACATACATTGGGTGACTGTGTTTTAGTTGCATTATTGCTCTTCCTTCTGATATGCCTCCTCTTTTCACATCATGTGGCAGCACTGGTGTAGATACTGCATATTTTTACAGTGTATAAGAGCTTCCTGTATACCTGGCCCAGTTTTCTCTGGGGAGAGAGACAGAGAGGCAGAAAGACAGAGAGACAGAGAGAGAGAGAGAACATTTTCAACTGTGCAGAACAAATAGAAAGCACAGCAGGAGAGAGAGAAGGCAGAGACAGAGACAGAGACAGAGACAGAGACAGAGGCAGAGACAGAGACAGAGACAGAGACATCTTGAAAACAATGCTGGAATCCTCACTTAAGAAAAACCAGTGCAGGAGCTCTGGGGAAGATGGCGACCAGGTGAGCAGCAAGGGAGCGAACCTCCTTAATAAACACCACCAGCTCGAGACAGACTTGGCGAGCGTGAATGCCGGGACCTCGGCTGGGAAGTTTAAACTGGGCGTATTTCTCTGAGATGCCGGGGGAGATGTGGTAGGGCGGACCAGGCTGCCGGGGCGAGACGTGGGAAAGCCCC
>PVLD010005691.1:0-109141 GCA_004027595.1 Dinomys branickii | reverse complement strand
ATATACAAAGAAAATAGAAAGAGAGCAAATAAATAACCTATTGATACACCTCAAATTCTTAGAAAAAGAGCAACAAGCCAAACCAATAGCCCAAAGAAGGGAGGAGATTATAAAACTCAGGGAAGAAATTAACGCAATAGAGATGAAGAAAACTCTACAAAAAATTAGTGAATCAAAAAGTTGGTTCTTCGAAAGAGTAGATTTTGTCCTCATTGTTGTTTTGTTAGTTTTTCTTTAACTTTTAAAATTAAAAAAAAAGAATTTCCTGACAAAAGAAGAAGACAAGAGAAGCGACAAACTTGGCCTGCCACACAGGAAAGGAAAACTAAGTACATGTGCTGTCATAGTAAGCGATATGTGTGTATGGAGCATGCTGCTTTCATGTGTGAAGACTGCCTTAGGTGTGATAATTGAAGTAAAGATTATTTTTGCTGTAGAATTCTATTGATATTTTCATTGCAGTTCATATGGAAATTTATTTCTGTTGCTATTTTTTAGACTGTAACCAAAAACAAAAATTGATATTGAAAATTTTGATGCTTAGGTATAAACACTCAATAAATGTTAAAAATTCAGTATTTCATTTTTTGGGGGTATTTTTCCTGTTAAGTACACATCATTTAATATAGTAAAACTCATAAAATTAAAATTAATCATTTATCAGTATAAATACTTCTAAAAAAACAAACATGGGTATTATTCACCCTCTGTGATGCTCCATTACCACAAAACTGGTGTGATGCTCCAAGGTGTCTAGGGCGTCTATAGTCTTATTCTCTCTTCCATGTCTATGGTTGGTATCAGTGTCTTCTTTTTGCCTCTGTCATTCTGTCTACAAGTTTCCTGATATGATTATTCTCCTCTTTTGCCTTTAGCGATGCCTGCTCTTGTCTTTGTTTCCTTCCTCTGCCTTGGGCATTCTTACGTTAATTGTTATGCTCTCACTTCTCAATACCTAGCCGACCAATTCGGTTTCAGTGTAGTATGTCTTGTACCAATTATTCAGTGATGATGGTGATAATGGCACATATGTAATGATTTTTGAGCCCCTGCCTCTATGAAAATGTCTGTGTTGGTCATACATAAAAACTCACTTAGTTAGGTGTAAAATTCTTAGGCTATATTTTTTCCCTTAAAAAGGATCTGCAGCTGTTAACTTCATTGTCACTTAGAATCCGGCATAGAGAAGTATTCAAGGTTAATCAATCAGAAAACTGATTTTTCTCTCCTACTAATATATTTTTGTTGTTTTTTTTTAAATTAAAAGCTTTTGCCAAAATGTTTAGAAATGTGTATTAATTTTCAATAATTTTAACCGAGAACATAGTGAGTTTATTTAATCTCCAGATCTTTTATTCAGCTCAGGAAAGATGTATGAGATGATGTATTATTATTGCTTCATGTAATATTTCTGGATATGTACAGTTCTGATCTCTCTTTTGTAAACACCTTTACCTAAATGGTGATTTGCCATTCTCCATTGTACGTGTCTATGGACTTTCAATTTTCATTGTTTTTCTTTCTTTCTCTGCAGTTGCTAATGCCGTATTATTTTGTTACCTTTTATCTCATCCTATTCCCTTGATTTCACATATTTTGCTTTTATTTATTGAAGTTATGTTTTTATACTTGCTTTTTTCTGAATATGCCACTTCGTTTTCTGAAATCATATTCTGATTCTTACAGTATATAGACCTTTTGTTACATAGTTCTTTTTCTTTTGCTTTTCAGTAAGCAAAATTACCTTGTACTGGTTTTCTTTTCTTTACTCAGTACTGCCTAGAATAGAGCCTCCATACAAATGAACTTCAGTGTACATTTATTTCATGAACATATGCTAAGGACAGACACTGGATATGAGCATTACTTTTGGCCCTGCTTTTACCCTATTTATGTAATAGTCCGATTTCCTTTTCAGAGCTATAGCTACAGGGTAACTGAAGCTAGTTTCCAATCTAGTTTCTAGGCTTTGAACTAATGTGACTCTTTTCTATTATGACGACTTTTCTTTCAATGTCTGATGCTTACCTATCTGGTACTCTGAACTGATGGCCCACAGCTACAAGCATCTTTCCCGTGGTTACCAACCTCCTTCCTATGTCTGTAGACACCTAGGATGGTTTCCCCCAGTGGTTAGTGATCCCATGCACAAGGCTCAAACGAAAGTGTCCTATCTGTGCTTTCCATGCAGTTGATATCTGGCATTAGCCCTTTGGCTGTAGGAAGATGTTGAGATCAGAGAGGTTTGTAGGCAGAAGAGAAAAGTAGTCAGCTATGGGCAGTCTGAGAAGGAAAACTGTAGGCTCAGTTTGTTGGGTGGTACAAATGAGTCTCTGAATCAGCTGTGGTATTAAATATAGTACCTTTTAATTTTTCATCCTTTTTTTCTGTATGCCCATTTAATTTATTGGGAAGTTAGAAGGTATTAAATACTAACCTACCACCCAACACTATTTTGAGCCAGGTCACCATTTCTAGAATAGTTGTTTTTTTCTGATACCGGGAATCAAACTCATGACCTCAGGCTTGCCAGGAAAGCGTTTATGCTGCTGAGCTATATCCCCAGACCCCTAGAATAGTTTTTAAAGTATTAGGATTTATTGTAAAATCTAGCCAGAACCCAGGCATTTATTCTGAATGGAGACACACTGTTGTTTTTTCTTATCATATGCCCCTCCTCCTACGCACTCTTATACATAAATATGCCAAATTAAATACACTGTACACTCACTCCAGACAGCTGATAAAGGACTTTTGTTGAAATAACTTCTAAATATTTATGAAAATAAAATAATAGCAGCTTTTGCCAAAGAAAAGCATCCCCAAATCCGAATATTCACCACCGACACTCTCCAAAATCATTTCATGTCAACTCATATTTTCATTTTGTGCTAATGCTGACATGAAGTTCTTTACCAGGTCACCTCAGAGTTATCAGCTGCACTCACTCACGGATCCCCAGCCCAATTAGCAAACACTCGTGGACTCTATTATGTTATCTTCGCCAGGGTCCTGCTGGCTTCTGTGTCCAGCACAACCTCTCTCTCCTCTATGGTTCTTCCCAAGGGAACTGTTTTGCAATTTGTAAATGTCAAACAATTTATTTTCAAAATTAAAAAAACTGATAAACAAATTTTAGGGGGAAAAATGTGTATTTGCTTCCCAAGAAAGTTACTTAAAATGTCAGAAAAACTCTTTGGTCCCTGATTTATCATCTACAACAGTCTGGTTTTGCACATTGACCTCAACCAATCCCAAATCTCTCTCCTTCCTAGTTGAGAAAGCATAGCCAGGAAAACTGCACTGGTTATAGAACCCAAGACAGGGTTCAATTTAAAAATAAAAAACTTAGGAAGACATAGGCTGTTCATACATGATTATGTATTTCAGCATATATGCTGCTGAAGCGAGCTCAGTTTTGCATTTTAAAACTTGAGATGTTTTTTGGCAGTCATCTTACTGATCAAATTTCTTCACTCTCTATTGGCATTTAAAAAAAAAAAAAAAAGCAGTTGCCACGATCCAAGCTAGGGCAGTTACTGTTTTTGAGATCCAGTTTTTCTTTGAACAATGGCTAAAGTAATCATGTTTTCTCAGGTCTCTTAGAAGTTACAGTAATAAGAAGTAGCAGACAGTTCTGTCCCCTGAATTCTAAAAGCAGATTTCTCATGTGGCAAGACAAGAAAGGGAAAAAAAAATCATTGAACAGAAAATAAGACCCCATATCTGCAACCCTGTGAGGTCATGTCTGTGCAGCAGATTGGATCCTGTGTAAGTTTTTCTAATGGAGGCCAGAGTGATTTGGCGATGACATAAAGGGGCCCTGATATGGGGCTGTTGACTTTTTCTTAAGTGACAAGACCAGTTCACAAAAACAAAAAAAAATCCACTTGGTTCACCCTCCTGGGCTTCCTAGGGCAGAAATGGAGTTGAGATTTGTTTAAATCACCTGCGCAGCTCCTGCTTGCTCCCTCTCATAGTAGGTGCTGATGTGAAAATCGGGACTGCCTCGTGCTTACCACCATCACTGGATGGAGGATGCAGTTTTCTTAGAAGTTTATTTCCATGCTGAGCCTGAGTGTAACTGTCCCTCCATCACCACTACTGGCTCATCAAATCGATATTAGACTCCAAGCCCCTGCCTGTATGTTTTGGGGGAGAAAAATTGATTTCACTTTTGGGTGAAGAACTTGTCAGGGAAAAGCCTTTTTGTCCTGTGTGATGACTTAACAGGCTTTTTTAGTGGACAAGATTCTTGGTGAAGGCCTGAGGGCGGGGGGGACCTAGTTCAGGCTTACAGCTCCAAGACCATCTCCAGAGGATGGGAACAGCACCCAGAGAGCAGAAAAGGAGGGTAGGGGGGCAGAGAAGAGAGGGCACCAGGGCAATGGCGCTGAAGAGATGTCTCCCAGAAGCTCCCCTTGTTGAGTAGCAGGAAGATACCTTCAATAGCAGGGCTGAGTTACATCGTATCTTAAGGTCTTTGTCATGTTTTACAGTTGATTCTCTTTATTTGCCCTAGTTGTGTTCTGTGAAGTTGCCATGAACACTGAATGAGGGGATACTGAACCTTTGCTTTGAGGACAGAATTGGGTTCCTGTATGACTCTGACCACACCACTGAGTTACATCTCCAGCCTTCTCTCTCTCTCTCTATCTATCTCTTTTGAGACAACTTCTTACTAAATCACTAAATTGCCTAAGCTGGTATCAAATCTGCAGTCCTCCTGCCTCAGCCTCCGGGAGCGCTGGGATTACAGGCCTGTGCCACCATGCCTGACTAAGACATCTTATTCAGTATATATTGCTGATCCATTAACAGTGAACTCAGAGCCAACAACACTAACATATGCCTGCACAACGCTTATTTAATACAAGTAATTTCTCCAGTGGGCATGGCCCAGGCTTCTAGGCTTAGGATATTCAACACTGTGTTTGGGGCCATTTTCAACATTAAAATCACCAACAAAAATCCCACAAAATGTGGAAAGTGAAGCACTAGGCAGATCTTGTAAAGGATAATTGTGTACTTCAGCCAGGATCGTTGGGCCACTGTGTTGTAGACACAGAGATTTTAGAAGAGTAATGAGCCCCTACACAAATGTTGGAAGAACCCGGAAGTGAATATTCAAGAGAGAAGTGGAAGGATCAGAGTCATCCACCTGTCCAGCTGAACTGTCCAGCACTTCTGGCCACCAAGTATCCACCATATGCAAAGTAACGAAGTGGAAAATCAGCTTATAAAACAATGTGTTCAGCTATTCATGTTCATGGTCATTTCTTACTTTAATGCATGTTTATTAAGTTCCAGTATCTGCTAAGCATGGGACAGTGATGCCCAGTGATGACAGATACTGTGCTGGAGGAGTCCTTGTCCTGTTTGCAATTGTACACACAGAAATATAAACCATAGCACCCAGGCATGTGCGTGTGTGCACGTGCACATACACACACATGCACACGTGAATACACAGGAAAAATACTGGGAGAATATTCACCAAAATATTAATAGTCGTTATCTCTTGTGGTTTTTATTTCTTCTACTTTACTTAATTCTTTGCTTTTTTTTTTTTTTTTTTTTTAAGACAGAGCCTCCATCTGTAGCCCAGGCTGGCCTCTAACACACCAGGATCCTCTTACCTCAGCCTCCCAAATGCTGGGATTATCAGTGCTTGCCATCACACCCAGCAGCTTTACTGAGTTCTGGCTTTAAAATTTTGGGCAGTGAATTTGTTTACTTTTTTAATAATAAAAATCAGATGGTAGCCCAAGCCTATAATCCTAGCACTCTGGGAGGCTGAGGCAGGAAGATTTCAAGTTTGAGCCCAGTCTGGGCAGTTTAGTAACTGGTTAACCAGATGCTGTCACAAAACAAAAACCCAACAAAAGGAAAACTAAAGTGGGAGTGCCAGGGATGCAGCTCAGTGCAAAGACCCTAGATACAATCCCTTTTACTGAAAAAAAATTCGTAAATGTTGGTTATCGTTCTGTGTTATTCTTCTTTCCCTTTTAAGGGCTTCAAGCCACTTCCTCCTCCTCGCCCAGCATAGCATATTTTTATTTGGAATCAGAAGAGAGTCACTTTCACCGAAAACAGTAAAGATGCCCAAGACTGAAGGGAGGCTGGGGAACTTCAGGAGAGCAGCCTGGCTTATCCACAGGAGGCCCGTTTTGGTCTTCAGAGTCAGCCCCTGGCAAAGCCTCTGGCAAGCGCCCCGTCCCCTCCCTCTGCCACTGTTCCTTCCTCTGCTGTAGAACAGACCCAGCTCCTCAGCCCCGGTTCCAGCCGGGCCTCATCTGCCCGCAGATACCCTGCTCCGGCTCTCTCAGCCCGCCCTGTTCTGCCCCCTAGGATCCGCCCACCCCTCCACCCAGATTTCCTCAGACCACTCTCTCCAGGCAGCCTCCCTGTCCCTGTCGTGTTCCTGCCAGGTCTCTCCAGGGGCGATGAGTACCCTTTAGCCTGGCTCCACTCCGCCCCCGTGCTGCTGTTCCAGCCAAGTCTTCTCTTTGTATCTCTCGCAGCGCGGGGGCTGAACTTTCTGCACGCACTGGACACAGAGCTCACGGCGAACCAGCA
Source organism: Dinomys branickii (assembly GCA_004027595.1). Lineage (NCBI taxonomy): Eukaryota > Metazoa > Chordata > Mammalia > Rodentia > Dinomyidae > Dinomys > Dinomys branickii. The sequence goes on along the minus strand of PVLD010005691.1, from coordinate 102,562 downwards.
ACTTCAGAGAGTTACAGGATACAAGTGCGCTTGCCGCTGAATACTCTAAATACTGTATTTAAATAATAATAATAATAATCCCTATAGTGTTGTATAATTTATTTATAAATCTTTGTAAAATGAGAGACCATCTGTCTGGTTTTGTTTGTTTGTTGGTAGTACTGAGGATTGAATCCAGGGCCTTTACACTAAGCTACATCCCCATCACTTTTTATTTTTAATTTGAGGCAAACTCTTGCCACGTCAGCTGTCCAGGCCAGGGTAGAACCTGTGATCCTCGTGCCTCAGCCTCCCAGAGTGCTCGGATCACACGCATGTGCCCCCACTCCATTTTTATTTGCATTTTCCTGCCGAAACGGATTTATCTAATGTTACTTAGAGTTTGAGGCATAAGACTTGAGATATAAAAATCTGATTTCTTCCCAGTGCTGTGCCTTTCATGGAACTAAGTAGTTTGATTTGGAAAAGATCTAAAGTCCTTGTGACACGCACGACAGGGTGTGCTTTTAATACCCCTTGTCCTTGCAGAAATTCTGGTGACGGGAGCTTTTTTGGTTATTTCTGGTCTGAACAGACTGAGGTTTATGTTGTAATCAGATCCTGTGGCAAGCCAGCATTGACTGTGCATGGTGGCCAGCTGGCGGGCAGGGGTTTGTGGCCTGGTGTTCTGAATGACTAGCGGGTGTCCCTCCTTCTAGGTGGGCAGGGCCACCTGGGTCCTGGTGACACCACAGCTGGCCCAGCCTCCTTTGAGGAGGTGGTGGACCTGTGTAGTTTCTTACGGGTCCCTGCCATCCGAGAGGGAGTGCACGGCCTGCTGTTCACAGGGGCTTATCAGTGGCTGATGAGACCCTGTCCGGGCTCACAGACAGGCAGCTTCCTCCAGCCGGCCCTGGCCCGCCCTGGAGCCAGAGGAAGGTGATAAGCCCCCGAGAAGATTTTTTAGGAGCCTTGCCTATCTTTCACACCAAGTCGCCAGGGTACATTTTCCATGGTCACCATTTACAGATAGAGTGGCTGCTCTGGATAAGACTGGGGGAGGGGGTGGGGGTCATTCCAGGGGGCAAATGGTTTTCCAATCAACTTCTCTTAGGAATCCTGCAGGATTCCACAGGCTTTGTCCTTGATGACATTTTTTTAAAATGTAAAAGTCTGTCCCCAGCCAGCCTAGCGCACTCTTTGTGGCTGCCTCCAAAACAAGACCATGGAGAAGAGTGCAGTCTTCTTGGGTGTCAGTCATGGGGGATTTTCTGCCTGGAGCTGCTAGGCTGGAAGGCTGAGGCAGGAGGGTTGGCAGGGCTGCCCCAGGAGAGCCCAGTGGAAAGCCACGTGCCTCAGACAATCTGATTCCAGAAAATGAGTTCCTGGAGTCTTCCATAGACTGACCTTTCCATGAAGTCTCCTGCCAAATGCTCAGGCAAGACCAGAAAAAGACACGCAGACGTGGGCCAGGAGCCTAACTGGGAAGCGTAAGATGGGCTCCTATTCCTGGGACCTAAAAACTAGTAAAACCCATCTCTTCTTTGGATATATTTTTTCCTCTACTCGGGATTGAACCCAGGGCCTTCCCACTGAGCTACACACCCCCTAACCCTTTTTGTATTTTTTAAATTTTGAGACCTAGTCTTTCTAAACTGATAAGTTACCCAAACTGGGCTCACCCTTGTGATCCTCCTGCCTTAGCCACCCGAGTGCTGCGTTTGGAGGCCTGTGCCATGACCCTTGGCCTGGACGCTTTTAGAAAAATGAAAATGAATAATGGAATGGGTTACTGCTGATTTACAGCATTTACAGGAAATTAAAAGAGGCTTCAAAATGTGTTGAGGAGATTACCTTGGTGGTGTTTGGACAACTCATAGGTGTTCAAGCTTTACAAAAAGAACAGCAGCACAACTGATTTTTAAAATGTAGTGTAGCTGGGCATGGTGATGCATGCCTGCAGTCCCAGCAATCCAGAGGCTGAGGCAGGAAGCTTTTTCAAGTTTGAGACCAGCCTGGGCTACAAAGTGAGCTCAAGGCCAGCCTGCACTGCATAGCAAGACCCTGTCTCAAATGACCAAAAAAATTTTAAAAACAAAATGAAATACAATGTGGTGATTTCAGTTATTTATTAAGTGCCTCCCTATGGCCAGGGAGAGTGTATCCACTGTCTCACTAAATTGTTCTGGGTCATCTTTTCCCATGAAGATACTGAAACGCAGGGAGTTAATTCTCATCACACAGCTAGCGGGGGAGGGGTTGGGTTTCAGCCACTCATCTCGTTTTTTCCTGCTGCTTTGGGCTTTCCATTCGTTTTGGTTTGGTTGGTTCCCCATAGAGCAATGTAGGCTTCTGGAGCAAATGTAAGAAAGCAGGAGGCATGGTAACAATACAGCAGGGTGTGCAGGGTGAGTAGGTGGCCACTCTGGGGTGAAGCTAGCTTATAGCATCCCATCCAGAGGACGGCCCCATTCCCCACTGGAGCTTCCCAGGTGACCACACCCAGCCCATTATTGATAATTTGGAAATGTCTTGTTTCCCCCTGGCGACTCCCATCATAATCTCCCCAGCAGGGCTGATAGCTCTGGCACAAGCAGGTGCTTTTGGGGTAGCTCAGTCCAGACAAGATGATGATTGTGCTGCCCTCGGGCATGTAGAAAACGGACAGGAAGTGGGAGCTCTCATTGATGTTTCCAGGAAGTGACAAAGGCTCGGTGAGATCCGCCTGGGTCCTTTCCTACAAAGCAAAGGAAAAGTGGAAATCGAAAGGGCAGGGCTTCATTTAAGGCTCCCAAGCAGTCAAGGGGGAGAAGCCTCAGCAGCCAGCAGAACCCCTTTGTTAATGCACTGGCACAGCAGCACTGCCTTCTTCCAAGCTTTCATTTCCCCTAAGGAACCTGAACCATGAGAGACAGACCAAGGTGCAAATGCCTTTCTGTCCCCATTGAAGGGAAGAAACAATCAGTGGTCTGTAGAATGGGATCCCAGGACTAGTATTTACTTTCCTGCCCAACCTCTTTTAGTTTGGAATTTCATAACTCAAGGCAACCAGCAACAAGACTGCCAGGCTCTCATCCTCCCTGTCTGACCACACACTAGACCATGGGCTTTGGGTTGACCTAGAAGAGAATCAAGTGATAACAGTCATAGCTTGTGGGGTTAGTGCTGTTGCCTCCTGGAAGTGACTCAGGCCCAGGAGCTCCCTTTTAAAGACACCATTGGGTCATTAATAGTCCTGGGACATCTCACATACCCTTTGAATTGGAGGACAGATTCTGCCACTAAAGGTGCCTCAAGAATCACTTTCTGATGTCATCACTGGTTTTTCAGGCCAGGGCCGGCAGTGCTGATGTTTGGAGAAGATGCCTTAGCAACATAGATTCATTCAGACCAAACACAAGGCCAAAATATGGTGGGTGGTGAACCTATGTGTGTTCATTTCACTGGTGAGGAAAAAGAGGCAGAGAGAGACTTACACCAAGCTCCAGGAATGTAAATCCCAAAAGATTCTGGATCCTTGAAACCATACTGCCTGGATTCTTCTGCTTAGCACAGCAAGTCTGGGACTAAAGGTTGGGGGAGCTATATTTCCCAACTCTGTTCTTGGCTCTGGGTAGTCCGCCTCTTGGGGACACTGAGGCACTGTTGAAACATTCCCAGGCCCATCTGCCGTGACTCAGTCCTGTCTCTTGAGCACTGACACTAGCCAGGCAGATGTCACCCAGGGCTTCCTCAGGGTGCACCATTGCCCCTGGTGCATTTTCTCACCGAGATGGAATGTGGCCAATTCCCCTCTGGGGAATCTCCATTGCTAGTAACGAGTACTAGGATAATAGCATTTATGAGTCTTCTGTTTCTCATATTTTCACTAGTAAAACTAAGAAATGGAAATTATCCATTGGGAAAATGAATACAAGGTACAAGTTTCTTTTGTTTTAAATAAAAGCTGTATCTTTTTCTTTTCCCATAATACAGTCCTTTTCAGACACCATCTAAGCAACCAGAAATTCAGCAACCTAAGATTTCTAAGATATATGGATTATTTTAACAGAGGTAAAAGGAAAATAACATAAGCAAAACTTTATTGGGAAAACACTTTTTTAAAGAAAGTGGTTTTTCAAGTATGTGAAATAAGGCCAGGATACGTTCCATTTAATACCTAAAGCAGAGATACCTAAAGCAATCTAACCTTAACCCTAATCCTAACCCTACTACTAACTCTAACTTTAACCCTGAGATGCTCAAGCTTCAGAAGACCTTACATTCCAGAGTCAAAAACTACAGAAATTCCTAGCCTGTTCTTTCCATATTTGTAGAACTGTGCCAACACCCTGAAGCATAATTCTGATTTTCAAAACTACTTCCAAGTCATTTATTCTCATTTAAATAGCAAATGTAATTTATTGTCCTTTGACTCTGAGAATTATTTAGCTTTTTGATGCAAATGGTGCAACTCAGCCAATGAAGTAATCTCAGATTTTCTATCATTCTAGGAAAGCTGCGGGGGGGGGGGGGGGGGCGCCCGGGGAGCTTTATGCAAATGTAAAGAAAGAAGATGATTTATTTTTTCTTTTTCCTAATTTGCCAAGCTCCTTCCAAGTGCTTCAATGTCAAAGACAGTCTGATTTTTGTTTACTGCTCAGCTTTAGAACAAAGAGAGTGTTGCTTCCTCTTGCCACAATGACTTCAGACATTAAACATTTGTTAAGTATTAAGTATTTATCTTTAAAAGTACATGTACTAAGCAACCCAAGTGGTAGTCAATGGATGAGTGGATAAAAACAACTAGGTATATGCCCACGATGGAATATTATTTGGCCTTTGAAAAGATGGTGATATCAAGTCATGCTACATAAAGATGAACCCTATGGACATCACACTCATTAAGTGAAATAACCCAGATGCAAGATGACAAATATAATATGATTCCACTTACACAAGGTACTTTGGGGAGTCAAACTCATGCAGACAGAAAGCGGGATGATAGTTTCCAGGGCCTTTTGGGAACCGGAAGTGAGGAGTCAGTTTTTAACAGAAATGGCGGGTCCATTTGGAAGAGGAGAAGGTTCTGGAGATGGCGGTGGTGATAGAGATGCTGACGGTTATACCACTACAGTGTGAATGGACTTAGGGCCCCTGAACAGAACACTTATTAGTGGTTAAAATAGTAAATTTCATAATATATAATATATATGCATACATATATTTTTTTCACAATTTCTACAGACCAAAAAACCCTACTTCACGTGGCTGGTTGTGTGTCTTCCCCTGAGGCACTGGGCAGCTCCATCGCTTTAAGGACCCCTTAGCACCATGTGCTGTCCAGTGACTGCCAGAGTTCTATCCCCTGCCATCAGCATCCCTGATGTCCAGAGCACTTAACAGAGGCACTTTCCTAGGGCAAAGTGATAATGTTCCCAATTAGCACGGAGACAGGCCAGGCCCTTGGATGCCGGGGTGGGAAGGTGGAGTGGGGGCTCCCCAGCAGGACCTGCTCTGGGCCAGAGTTGACCCCAGCCAGCCTGACGGCTGAGCACAGGACAATGGCTCCTGGAAGGCAAGGGCTGGAAAGAAGGGGGTCCAAGACAGCGAGGGCAGGAGGGGAAGGTTTTGCTGCAGAAAGAGATATATTGTAGACTGACTTCTATGCTACTCATGTTTTAATCTCATTGCCAGAGAACAGCGTCTGGGCAAAGCTGAATAGAGCTGTGTGCTCTCCTTTAGTGAGGGTGGGGGAGGGGCTGCCAGCATCTTTGCTTTCTCATTCTTTCTGACTTGCTTTTCTCTCTCTCCTCTCTTTCTACCTCCCTCTTATAACTAAAGCCCACAAAGCCCTTGAGAGATGACTTAAAATGGGTAGGGGGACCCTAAGAGTGGAAACTCACCTATGACAATGTGACTTCCCCTTGCAAAGGTGCACACTGCCGTGCAGTGGTGAATATTGCTCCTCATCCACCCCTTTAATGCAGTAGTGGATGCCATAGTGCCTCCCCTCAAAAATCACCCACCTAGAACCTGTGATTGTCACCTTATTTGGAACAAGGGTGTCTACAGAGGTAATTAAAGATTTAAAGACAAGACCTTCCTGCATTGTCTAGGTAGGCCCTAAATCCAAACCCCAGTGTCCATACAAGAGAAGGGCAGAGGGAGACTTGGGATGCAGAGAAAGCTGGGTGGTGAGGGAAAGGATGCAACCACCAACACAGGAAGTGCTGGAAACACCAGAAGCTGGAGGAGGCCAGGAAGGCTCAGTCCCAGAGCCTTCAGAGAGAAAGCATAGCTGTGCTAACCCCTTGATTTGGGATTTCTGGCCTCTAGAACAAGGAGCAAAGAAATCCCTATTGTTTGAAGCAAATGAAGCTTATATTTAGTTATAGGAGCTCTCAGAAACTAATACAAATGCCGACACTTGAAACCAGCATGGCAGTCTCCTTTAGGTCTGAACTGTAGCTGGTGGGACTTTCTTCTTTGCAATTCTGGGAATTGACCTCTTGGACTTCACACTGAGCTATCCCCAGTCTTATTTTTGTATGGGTTTTTCACTAAGTCATTAAATTGCCCAGGCTAGTCTTGAACTTGTGATCTTCCTGCCTCAGCCTCTTAGAGTGTTGGGACGATGGCCTGGACCACTGAACCCAGCTGGGACTCATGTTTTCTTAAGGGCCATGTTGGGGCCTGGGTTGGAGCAGGGGGTCTGCAGCCATTCTGTGTGGATGTGCCCCTTGCACAGCAGGGCACTGCAGGGCAATCTGAGAGAGATTAGGACCTAGATCTGTTGCAAGATACAGCTGTTCCTAGCTAGGCACTGCACTTCAAACCCACAGAAAACTAGTTTGAGATATAGACTTCCAAACAGCAGCATGAGAATAAATGTGTATTGTGTCATGTGGGAGCCTTGTCAACATCCCATCTTCACCTGGGCCACTCTGTCCTCCTTTCCTACATCTGGGGGTTTTTCAGAGTAATGAGAACTGTATTGAATGTCATTGTCTTTTACTGCTGCCTGGGACACTTAGAACTGGGAATCAGCTTTGCACAGGTTTCTCCCAGCTCAAACTCTCTTTGAGTATAAAGGCATTTTTGCACATAGGCAGGAGGCCCTGGAGTCCCTGCTGCCCACCTGGGGCTTTGCTTTCAGCTTAAGGCCTCTCTCTTTCTTTTGTCCCATACTAAAAGGCATAAAAGACTCAGAAAGTGACAGAATACATCATAGCTTATTTCTCACTGAGGCAGCCCCAGTGAGCTTTCTTCCAAGTAAGGAATTCTCACAAACTAGTTGTTGCTGAGACTTTCAGATCTGTCCCCTATTTTCAAGGGGAGTGTGCGGTGTGTGTTGTGTGTGTGTGGTTGGCTCGCACACAGAACCGAGTGTGAATTCCAGCTGTATCCAGGGTGTGCTTCTGAGATGTGTGCCCTTAGCACAATCCAAAAATTACCCATTTTCTGTGGGTGTCACTCTGTGGACATAAGATAACCACTGCCTTTAGCAGAATCTCACTCCCTTAATAAGTGGCTCTCACGGAAAACACTTTATTCCCAGGATTGACACCAAGACTTCTGCAAAAATGATGTGAGGGGTCCTGTAATCCCAGCAGGATGGCCATTTTCCAGAGTCACATTTCAGTTCTCTGAGTTCTTATTGCCTGCCCACATTTCAGAAGTAAGTACTAAAAAGAGTGGGCTTAGAAAAAAAAAAAGGCAGGCAGCACTGTTGGAGGACACAGATCCTCTGGCTCATTGAAATGCTTGTCCTTCCTTGCAGGTCTGTGGATGTGTCTGCGCCATCGTGGGGCAATGGAGTGGGAGGGGGCTGCTGGAAGTGCAGCGAGATAACGGGAAGCATGTGCCCAAATATTTATACAAAGCAACGAGCAGGGCTTGCTTCTTCCCCCAGCTTTGATGTGTTTGGCTTTCGCTCACCCCATCACCTCCACCCCCTCACTGCTTCAGTGAAACTTGTTTGGTGATGAAAACAAGATACCTCATTGCTAGGGGCCCTGGAAGTAGGGAACAGCAGCGCAGGAATCTGTTGCCACCTGGGCACAGAGGTACATGTAAGATCAGGGGTTTCCCTGGCACCTCTGTCTCCCTCTAATTCCTGCAGTTTACCTCTCTCTGCTTGGAGGTTGTGCTCCTCTTTCATTTAGGTTCAGGCATGGCTCTTTTTAGCCACCTGACCTTTTTTTTGCTATGTCTTGTTTCACCTCTGACTGCAGGTTGGAAAAATTCCTTCCATGTGTTTAGTTCAGATTCTCAAGAGAATTCAAGGGCCCTATCTTTTCATGGGGTTGCTGCAAGATGGCTGGACAGCTCTGATTGGTGCTCTCAGGTCATGGGAGCATGGGTCATGACCCAATCAGCTGTAGCCCAAGCATCACAGGCTAGAAACCATAGCCACAGGCAGCAAAGGACAGAAGGCTTGGCAGATTCCCTCTGGGTGAAGAGGGTTCCCACAGAACAAGTGATGACCTAGCTCTAAAGGCACACACTTTCATCATCTTACTGTGAAAGGGCTTTACATAAAGAGATGTGGTAAGAAAAATATGGTGCAGAATTTAATTTTAAAAATATTATTATAGCAAAAACACCTTTACCATGAATTCCCCTCAAAATACTTTCCTCCCTTTGAACATGCTTATCCCATTATTCTTGCCACTTTCTGAAGCAGGTCTGGAGGTCCTCTGTCATGAGTGCCATTACAAAGTGGATCGAAAATGTAGTGAATTCTGCCGCTGAGGGCCACCCAACGGAGAAGCAGGCTTGTAAAACAGGACGACGGTGTGTCCTCATCCACATTATTCACAGGATCTGGCTCCATGTGACTTTTGGTTCCTCCCCAAAGTAAGAATGACCATGACAGGGAAGTGTTTTGAATTGGTTCATGACATCAAGGCAGCCATCGCAGAGCAACAGAAGATACAGAAGAGGACTTCCGGAGCTGCTCCAGAAATTGGCACAAGAACAATGGTATGAGTGTGCTCTAAGTGAGGGGAAGTGGTTTGAGGGGGATTCATGCCAATGTGCCTTTTAACAAAATGAATTTTTAAAAAATTAAACACTCACGGTATTTTGGGGTCTCACCTTGTCTAACAGCCAGGCAAGGGGGTTCAGGTGACTGGGAGCTCTCCTCCTGATTTCAGGTTTCAGAGTGCGAAAGGTGAAGCCAGAATCAGGGGGATTGAGACTTACCTCCGTAAAAACAAGACCAGACAAGCCTGTTCAGGAGCCCAACGTAAGCAGCATCCTTGAGGAGGCTGAGCCCTGCATAGCGAAGCAGCATCCAGAAGTTGGGGTGTGAAAGGGCAGGAGAGGAGAGCACTCAGCTGTGAATGTGTGCTGGGCACTCGGAGGGGAATCGGCCCAGCTGCCACCCTGCACATCAAGGGTCATGGCACTGTGTGAATTCCATTTGCAGGTCCCCTTTTTAAAAGGCAGGGCTGGCCTTCATGGCTCTAATGGAGAAGAGAGGCCTGACATTGCAGCTGAGAGGAGGGGATGCTGATCTGGGCTGGGCACCCACTTTTCTCCCTGCTCCACGCCACCCCCTCCCTCTCCTCTGTCCTCTGTTCTCAACCTCCTCTACACTTCTGCCAAAGATTCCTTACATGGGGCATGAACAGTGTCTCCATTTAAAAATTAATTCAGGAAAGCTTCTGGAAGAACATACAGAATGCTTCACAAGCCAGAGGTAGGCAAAGAGTTTTTAGGACACTAAGAACAATAACAGATGAAGAATTGGACTTTTTCAAAATTAAAACACTTGCATATCCAAAGATGCTCTGGAGATAATAAGAAAGCCAAAAACTGAGGGAAACTCCTAACATGTGTACCTAACAGAAGACTTGATGGGAAGATGTACAGAACACTTGAGGTTCAGTGATGAAAACACCAGCCTGGTGACCATGCCTTCCACACATGGCCTTGGGGGCCATCAGAGAACCAAACCATAGCCATGGCAAGAGCCTTCAGGGAAGGCTGATGTCCCAACCTGGAAAGGTGGAGGGGACACTCATTTTTAACTACTAGGAGTGCATTCTGTTATGTAGAGTTTTAAGATTCTCTGGGGTGTCTCACATTCCCTTTCTGTAGCACTGCATTTCTTGTCTTGGGGAAGGAGGCATTGCTGGCTTTCTCTGGAGCATTTCTAGAAGTATGTTCGTCCATGCTTCTGGACCCACCCAGGCAAGCACAGGGGTTAAATTCCATCAACAGAACTTATCTCTCTGGAGAGATGACTGTGGTCAGTGAGGTTCTGTCATCTGTTGTCCTTGTGAAATGCTGTCTCAGACCTTTCACACAACTGTCACATTTAATCCCCAGCATAGTGCAGGAGGCAGCTGTCCCCACATTGTCCCTCTTACCAGCAATAAGAGGGACAGCAAAAGTTAAAACCAACACAGCCTGACTACAGAGGTGCTAGACCCACTAAGGTCTGAGAGACTATTTGCAAAGTGTTTGCTGCAACTAATATGGGTTGGTATGATGCTGTGTGTTCATGGGCTATAGGCCCTAAGTGTGCAGGATCGCGAAGAAGAACACAATGTTGGATAAAGGAAGGTGCGTTAATATGGGGCCTCTCCAAGGCACCAAGAGGTAGCATCTTGGCAAAGAACTTGGAATCGGGGCCAGTATGCTGCTACAATGGCCATTGGAAGCTTGGCAATAGTGACAACTTCCCCCAAATGAAGTGGCATTAGCAGCACTGTCAAGGTAGGCAGGAGGAAAGAACCATCAGAAGTGAGGTGGGTGTGATTGCTGCAGTAAAAAGTAAGACCTCCAAGAGATGGAGATGGTTGACAGAATACACGGCTGACATAGTTGGGCAAAACCCCAAAGCATTGCTTTTGAGGAACAACCAAAAGAAACCAAGAAGGAATGGTCAAGAGTTTGGGGTGGTAGTCTTGAGGAAATTCAAGATTCTTGGGTATTTTTGGACCAGAACCCATGGATTAAAGCACAGGCTCAGTCCCCAGGAAGGACAATTTTGCAAGACCAATGGGTGCCTACTCCATAGTAATTTTTACACTCCTTCCCACGGCTATGTATTCAGATTAAAGGGAAATATATACCAATTTTTCAGGGCTTGTGGGACAACCTAGAGTCTTGATCTAAGGAGTTGACAGCAATGCCCAGGGGCCCCCATACTACCAGGCTACCTGTTAGAGTGGGAGCTTATCGTGGGTAGACAGCAACTGGCATCTGAGCCTGCTCCAGCTAACTGTGAAACACCCAATGTCATTTCCCTGTACCTGAATGTATCACTAGAATTGTCATACTTGACAGCTGGCAGAACCCTTGATCTTGATGTTGACACCCAGACTTCCTAGCTTGGATCATTCCTGCTCCATGGACAACTTGGATTCAACTCATTGGCTGTCTGCACTCTTGCCTGCTTTGAGTGACTGCTTGATCTGTCTAGCTGTGGCCTGAGACCCGACTTTGACTCTGGACTTACCGCCCCCATGGCAGATGGCACACTTTTGCCCAAAAGCCCAACTTTCCTGGCCTGGCTTGTGCATCTTTCATTTTTGCTGAAAGACATACTAGAATGTGAGGAATCATGTTATATTTTATGATCAAGACAGAAAACACCAAGATAACACATTGTAGGCTTCCCCAATCAAGGAATCAAATAAACGCATGCTCTATAATACATCAACATAGGTAGAAAATTCATCTGTTATAGCCACCAGCAAACAATAATATTAACTACAATGTGTGGAACAACTAGTATGTTCCCCAAATATTCACATTTGCTCTTTCATTTTAACCCAGTGACAGCCCTGTGAGGTGAACCACCAAGCCCATTTTATAAAGAAGAAAACTGAGGTTCAAAGAGCTGAGAGAAAAAACCCAAAGTCATAAAGTTTGCAGAGGTGGAGTCAGAATTCCAGCTCAGTCTGCTGGAGCCAGGGCTGTTTCTGCCACACTGAACTGTACCCTGGTTGTAAAGATTTGTTGCCCAAGGACCTCAGAGAATCGCTTGACTTCCAGCAATGGGGCTTAAGAAAATATGCTTTTTCTTTCATGTTTTGGAAGACAGAATCAGTCATAAAGGGCATTCCTTTAAGACCTTCTGCTTTGAAGTGATAAAAGCTCGATTGAAGGAAGGCTCACAGGCCCCTGATCTGGGCTCACCCCTGCCCTGGGAGCCAGGAAATGTGATTTCTTCTGCCATCCCTTTCACTTACGCTGCTGGCTCTGTGTCTTTAGTCTCCAGTGGATTTTTTTTCCCTAAGAAAAGAAGATAGCTTGGGTTAATTTCCAGTTCTCCACAGTTTATCTGTAGTGAGCTGGAAGAGTGTTGAGAGGGAAAGGGTTTCATCGTGCACGCGGGCCCCACGGCTCAACACCCACCCCTTCTGCCTCCTGTCAAAGGAAGCAAACAGGTTTATTAAATAGCTGTCAACCTGAATGAGGGGAGATTGGATTAGGGGCAGAGGACTTGCACGCTAAATGAGGCGCAGATTTATGGCCAGGGCTGTGAGGCCTTCGAAGATGCCCGCGGTAGAGCTGAGCAGGGCAGCCCGGCTGGGGCGTGCAGGGTGGAGGGCAAAGGGAAGGTCCCCCGCCTAAGGCCTCTGCAGAGAGTTTGGGCTTCTCCTTCACTCCCTGAGAGCTCCCTTAAGTATGGAAGAAATGACATGTGATTCTCTAATCACGGTCTCAGAGCATAAGCTGCCCAGGCAGGGTCCAGCTGAACTTGGTCACTTGCTGCCCCCAGTGAGGGGCACAGGCCTGGTATCATGATGACAATAACTGAAAGGTTACTGGACAATCACTGAATCCAGAAACTCCTGGCCAGTCACCAACTTAGCAGGTTCAGATGATGCTTCACTCACCAAAGCACACCCCAGCACTTGGGGGCCCACCCGTTCCTGGCTCTGGGAATGAGGATAACAGTGTCTCAGCTGTGCTGACCAGGCAGCATCCATTTGTCAGACATCAGCACAGTTCTGGTCACAAAGATCCAGGTGGAGGGGAGAAGGGATTTGCTGAAGGCTTCCTTCCCTCTCTGAAAGAGCATCCCCAACTTTTCTCTTTAAGGCAAGAGATGGAACATGGTCCTCACCTCTCTCCGTGTCTAAATTCCAAATCAGCTGTACATACGTATTTTCCACTGGTGGGGACTGCTTTGCCAAGGTGCCCCAGGCTAGGCCACCAAAGCCCTGGCTGCTGGTGTGTGTGCCCTGCGAAGAGTTGAAGGAAAATCACCAAAGATGGATCTGGTAGCCAATTATTTACCATTGCCCTATGGCCGTAGACAACTTTAAGTGCACCAGTATCCTAAAATGAAAGTACTCAAAGTAGGGAAAACAAAAACAATTGTAACACCAGCACTCTGGGAGGCTGAAGTGGGAGCCTGAGGGCAGGCTAGGTAACTTAGGGATTGAGCCAAACTATGTCTCAAAAAGGTCAACAGAGTGAGAGGGGGTGTAACTGAGTGTGAAGGCCATGGGTTCAATCTCAAGTACCACCACAGAAAAGAGGCGTTCATTTGATTTGGGCAGGTGTGCTAGGCTAAGAGAATGGATGAAAACATAGATAATTGTCTTGCTAAGTGATTGCAATTTTCTATCTCACCACTTGGCCATTCAGGAACACAGAGCAGTGTAAATGGTCTCAGGGCTAATTCTGTGTGGCATCTTCTGTGTGCTGCCTCTCTTTACCTCTGGGACAGCCCTGTGAGGCGGGCATTATTGCCTACATCTTATGGGTGAAGAACCAAGGCTCTGGCAGATCCAGCTGTCCGTCCAGGCACACACAGCTAAGGAGCAGGAGCTCAGCTCTGCATTTGGAGACTCAGGAGCCCACCTTGCTCACCTCCACCTGGTTTTCCTCAAAAGATACAGTGGGAGGCCTGGGCCCAGGTAGCCCTTATTCTAATGTCAGGACAGGGTGGCTGTGGAGAGCTGGGGGCTGCTGGGGCCATCAGTCACCTTCTGATTGTCATGGTCTTCAGCACCAGCTTCTGCCATCTGTCCCTACTCCTGCCTGGGCTGCTCTGGGGTTTGGGACATCACACATCTGAGCCTGCAATTAGCCTGCTCTACTTCATTTTTCCCTGGTCTCCAGATTAATAGAGAGAAGCTGCAGCCACCAGGCAGTCAGCCTCTCCCACCCAAACAAATGTGACCACATAAACTCGGCTAATGAAAAAAGAGACAACCAAAGGCATTAGAGGTGGGGAGGGGGCTCCAGTTCAGTTGTCTGCTTTTAAGTATCCACTGCTGCTGGAGAAAGTGAGGGCAGGAGCCAGTGGCCTCTAACTCATTTACTTAATTTGCAAGGAAAACATTTGCCTCTGGTGAATTAAAACAGAAGACATTGTGGGGCCTAAATGCTTCTTTTCAGCCCCAGGCTGGATCTCCCAACAGGAAGCAGCTGGGAAGAGGGTGAGCCACTGAGCACAGCCCCAGTGATCTCAGAACCACTGATGCTAAGTCAGCGGTGCTCTTCAAAGAGAGGTGCTTGTTCCAACCCCTTTTATCTTCAGCAAGCCCTAGAAGATCAGCACCATCACTGGCTCCATTTTCCAAAGCGTGACACTGAGGCCCAGAAGCATCACCTGGTTTGTGCTGATAGTCACACCGTGGGGTATCTGGAAGACAGTCTAGCCACAAGGAGGGCCTGAGTTCAAACCTCACCTTACCCTGGATTTCTAACTGGGAAAATGAGGCATCCCTAGATCATTCTCTGCCAAAGCTCACCCACTTTCTTAACTGGTCATTTGAGTAATTTGGTGCCACTTTTCATGCAACTAACATTTGCAGAGAGCTTTTGTGAAGCAACGTTTTCTTAAACTTTTTGAAAATTTAAAAAGGTTTATTTTTTTAAAATTAAATAGTAGAAAACAAATATCTCTTGGCCAAAAATATGTTTAAAATAATGAATACCATGAGAAAAATACTATTGCTTGGGTGTGAGGCACAGATCTGCTTTCTCCTTGTTAAAAAGAGAGGGTGACAAATGTTAGAGATGCGAGGGACCTGTGAGTTTCAGTCTACAATTTTCCTTCTGGATCTAATGAGAAGTACTGAAGGAGAGCAGAACACGAAGTACCTGGTGCAGGACTACACATAGGGAGGTGCTGCACTGCTTACTGCTCAGGTCCCTCCAGGGACGGGGCTGGGCTCAGAAAGGGTAGGAGCCCCCCGTGGGCAGAGAGGCTTCTGTAGCTACAGCCAGGGACCTACTCAGATGACCTGTGTGCTGCATTTGCAAAGGAAGAGGCCAGTAGGTCCACCCTGTCTCATGAAGAGGGCCCATCCCCACAAGCCTGTCAGGGCGCTTAGCGAGGAGCTAGGCAGTCACCGCTTCCTACAGGCAGGTGGAGGGGCCGCTCCGGTCTCGGCCTTGACATAAGCTAAGGCTATCTGACTCAGTGAGAGGGAAGCATGTGCACTGCTTCCCGGTGGAGCATTCAAGAGTCTGAGCACCATTCTCCACACTTACCATCACGCTTACCCACCTCAAGGCAACTTCTGGCTCTTCCCCAAGGTCAAAATGGCCATGAAAGGTAAATGTTTTGAACTGATGGAAGACATGGAGCCACAGAAAGACATAAAAGAAGACTTCCAGAACTGCATGAGAAAGTGGCAAGAACGATGGGATAAGCCAGGTGTGGCGGGGCACACCTGTAATTCCAGCACTCTGGAGGCAGAGGCAGGAGGGTTGCTTATGAGTTTCTGGTCTGCCTGGGCTACAGAGTGAGTTCAAGGCCAGGCCAGGCTGAACTACACAGTGAGATCCCCTCAAAAACCAGAATCGAAAAAGAATGATGAGATAAAAGTGTGTCAGAAGTCAAGGGGAGGGTTTGGAGGGATTTTGAAGAGAATGATGGGTCTTTCATGGTAATAATTTTTTTAAAAAAAAAAAAAGGAAACATTCACCATAAATTTTGATCACATAAGTCCATTGCACTTTTGGGAAATTGAAACAGCTACTCCAGATTAGTGTTGTCCCAGTGTAAGGATGCCCCATAAACAAAGATACCTGGGTACCAGCAGACCTCAGCAACAAGAGCCAAGGCCCACTGGGTCCATGCATGCAGCCCCTCCCCCAAGGAGACACAGCACCAGACCAGCCGGTCACAGCTCCATGCAGCATCCACAGCTCCATGGCCTCAGCCTTGTAGGGTGATCCCTCCTCAGCAGACAATGATCACGTACATCAGGCCTGGGGTCTCCTCAGCAGCTGTAAACAGGCAGCGGTCACAAAGGGACACTTAGAGGGAGCTTTGAGGATGTGTCCAGGTCTGAGGAGGGGAACCCAGAGCTTTGAGAACCCGAATCTTTTATACAGGGAAGTAAGAAATAAGCATGCCTGCCTCACAGCTGAGCTAGATGATACTTTTATTGAAGAGGATGCCACCTCTGTCTTCCCTGGGTGAATGCAAACTAGCCTCTTTCTTCCCAGCTGTTTCCTCTGTCAGCATCTTCCAAGTGATGATCTGGAACAAAGGCAGTAGTGGTTTACTTAGCAGATGTGCAGAAATGTGAGCCCCGTGGGGAATGTTCCCCCAGTGTGGTGATGGCTTTTTCCTTTTCCAAACTCTCCAAGGCTTTGGCGAGAGAGGACACCTCCGTGGCCGGGGGCTGTAGTTATTGGAGGCTTCTCCATTCCCATATCTGGTGGCTGGACCGACAGGCCAGAAGACTGTGCTCAGCTGGGACTGTCACCCAGAATCACATTCTCACACTGAGACTGTCACACAGGCAGATAGAAAGGGAGAACTCCAAGCAGAAGCACATGGAGAACAATTAAAACAAGGAGTTAGAGTGGGAGGAACGGCATGGCTGCCCCCACCCAGCTGGTTATAAGGAAGCCACCAAGGGCAACTCTACTGGGAAGGGAGGCAGACTCGGCTCTAGCTATGGGGGCCTGGCCATGTCACACTGGAGAAGAGCATATAGGGCAACACGTCATAGTCATCTTTGGGAAGCCTGTCCATGAATGCAGTATGAACTACAATTTTGTGCTCACTGTAGAAATAAATATACTCCGGTGTTTAGAAAGACTCCCTTTACACAGGCTGCCATTCATGCTGCAGAAAATGCTGGAAAGACAATGTCCAAATGAAAATACAGGCTGTGGCCTTGGGGAAGTCGCTTGCCTAACTGGATCTTTGCATCCTTGGCCCAGGAAAGCACCTGAAGCCTACAGGTTCCTGGCCCTCCTGCTTTATGGGTAATATTACATGAGCAGAGTCCAGTGAAAGTCTTGCTCAGGGCTGAAAAAGGGCCCAGGGGCTCTGAGGACTGTCGAGGGGACACGTGCCTGTCCCAGAGACAGAAGCCTGCAGACCATCTGCACCAGAGGCTCCTCTGAGCCCTGAGCGGGAGGCACACAGCTTCAAAATTAATAATGTCACCAAAGCCTTTTAATTCATCTAATTGGGTTACAGGGAGGAGCGAGGGGAGCACCTGGTTTTCTGTCCTCCAAGAGCTGAACAACAGGATTAAGTGGACCATTACATTGCTTCTGGGCTTCTCCTGGCCAGGGCCCCACTCTACCTAGTGAAAGGCGAATGAAAAACAGAAGGTTGGAGGAGATAGAACAGAGGATAAGACACGGAGGGCGATGTGAGGAGCAGCAAGAGAGTCGGCCTGGTTGACATAGACCTGTATCCCACTGCAAATACAAAGTTACAGACTCTGGCGGCGGGAGGGGCACCCAGGAATGGAGTGCCCAAGCTGCCTGGGTGCTCTAAAGTCAGAATCGGAGAGTAGGGTAGGAATGAAGAAATAAGCTGCCTGAAAGTGCAGGACCCAGAGGGAATAGAAGCAAACCTCACCCTGAGCCCGGCCCTGGGTTTTTTTTTTTTTTTGCCTCAGAGCAGAGGAAGGGCTACTGGCAGGAGAAGCTGGGATAAGAAACGCTTTCCCAGCTCACCAGCCACAGACTTACGGCCACAAGGCCCTCTGCCATGTCCTTAGCACTCAGGGAAGAAGAGGCAAGTGACAAGTAGGGGACATCTGCTTAGCCAGGTAGGTGAGCGCTCAGGACACAGTTCCCTTTGGGTGGGTTTTGATTGCTGCTATGTTTCCATAGCTGGGTGTGTTCTGGGCAAACTTCTCTCTGGGCCTGGGCTCAGACTACTCTGCTCAACTTACATAACAGTCCTAACTCTGTTTAGATCTTTGTTAAGAAAGTATCTGTTGAGTCCTTATTCCATGCGTGACATCCGCCTGCTTCCTAGGTTACACGATGAACGTAGTTTCCTTGCCCTGAGTAAGCACTCAGTTTAACGGGAGAGACAGAACATTTTTAAGCAGACTGATAACTGCCATTACAGAGGTGCGCCTAAGAGAAAACCCCAAGCTCCCTGGTGTGGGGATGGTCAGGCGAGGCTTTTTAGAGGAGGTGGCAGCTTGGCCAAGTCTTAAAGGACAAGAGATGAAGAGCAAAGGGGGGACAGAAAGGCCTCAGTGGCAAGGAAGATAGTTCCTGACTTAACTGCTGCACTACACCTTCTGATTTCTCCACATCTAAACTGTCTTTAGTTTCAAGTTGTAGAAAATAAGTGAACAACAAGTAGATAGAGGAACCAAACCACAGAAAGAGTAGTCTTTTGAAATCTGAAGAGAGGGTAAAGTGAAACAGATTTTGCCTTCCAGAAAACATAAGTACAGTCGTTCCTTGACTTACAATGTGCTTACAGGCTGATAAACCAATCGCAAACTGAAAATGTCCCGAGTGGAAAATTCACCTGCTACCCCTATGCCAGTTGCACATTACAGGCACTGCAGAGCATAGGTTGTTAATCTACCTCACGACTGGGGAGCTGGTGGGGTGGTGGCTGTTCGGCACTGGGGGTGTGGGGGCTGAATCGCACATCAATAGCCCAGGAAAAGATCAAACTTCAGAGGTGGAAGCGTGGTTTCTATTGAATGACATCACTTTAACACCATGGTAAAACCAAGCCTTCTAAGCTGGGGACCGTCTACCACAACTAACAAAGACATGGCAAATGGAGAGACACCATGAACTAAAAAAGCTGGTGGGTAAGAGTCATTTGAGACAAAAAGAACACCGATGGTGTGACTCGAAAGTTTTACAAACCTTACAAGGAACAAATAAGCTTTTTGTTTTACACAAACGAACATTTGTTTAAAAAGGAAAAACACAGAAGACTAATTTTATAATGTTCTTATCAAAACAAGTCAAGGGAAATACCAAGAAAAAAGTTTGGGGCACTATTCACTTATATATATGCAAAAATTCTAAAGAAAATATTTGTAATTTAAATTAAGCGATGTGTTAATATCTCAGGATTGCAAATATCATTCAACAAAAAATTACTGAGCAATGAAGAAAAAGCATATAATACCCTCCATAAACACAGGAAAAGCATGTAGTAAAATTTGACTGACATTTATGATAGGAAATGCCTAGCAAAACATGAATCAAAAAGAGCTTCCTTAGTCTATCAACAACCAAGGGTAAATGTGGGGCTTTGTGAAACGTTAGACATTCACATTAAGCGGGGCAGCAAGTATAGATACGTTATTGCCTGTTATGTCCCAGCCAATGCAATAGGACAAGGGGAAATTAAAAATACAAGAAAGGAAATAAATAAATCATCATTATTTGTAGATTAAATAGACCATGCAAGAAATTATAGATTGTTGTGGTTTGGGGTTTTGCAAGGGAAACAATACAATACAGGACATTTAATTATATTATCTTATAATAGTCACCAAAAGAATCATGTGTAAAAACAGTGCAAGAAATCTGTCCACACATGAAAGACCAAGGAATGCAGATGAGGTCCTGAACCCCTCAGTAATGTCCCACATGAGTCCAGCTGAAGACCTAAAGCCTATATCAACACCTCCTACAAGTCCAACTAGAGGCCTAGAGCCCATGACAACATCTCATACAGGCCTGTTTCATGGATCTGTGCTGGGAAGGCCCAATGTCAGTGGTGGAAGCTAGAAATTCTGTGCTGGTGGGATGAAGGATCTGTGCTAGCAGGCTGAGGGATCTATACTGGAGCCAGGAAGCAATGCTCAAGGTAAGAAGCAAAGCTCCCGTGAAAGGTACCACAGCCATCCTCAGCCACAATAAGGTCCTGAGCTCTTCCAATGATGAGAACAGCCAAACTCCTATCAGAAAAGTCAGCACAAGCTTCTCCAGGAGACTAAAGCATTTTTCTCTCTGGAGCCAGGTAGGGATGCTCAAAGCAAAGACCAGAGCTCCCCTAAAATAAACTGTAGCCATTC
Source organism: Dinomys branickii (assembly GCA_004027595.1). Lineage (NCBI taxonomy): Eukaryota > Metazoa > Chordata > Mammalia > Rodentia > Dinomyidae > Dinomys > Dinomys branickii. The sequence goes on along the minus strand of PVLD010005691.1, from coordinate 82,355 downwards.
CCAGCGACACCAAGATCCAAAGCTCCTTCAACAATGAGAACAGCTGAGTTCATCAGGAAAGCCAGCACAACAAAGTCCTCCAAGAGGAGCAACAGCAGCTCCAGGAAAACCAACAGCTCCCAACAGCTTCTTCTGCAGCTCTTTTATTTTGTTAGCAACAATCCTTAAGTGGGCCTCCCACACCTAGCACCATGCTGGTTCAGTTCAGCTGGGTATTACAAGTTGACCACCAGCTGTCAATCCTTCACACAGATCAACTATTAGAACTTTTAGGATTTCCACAAATGACTTGATACAAAATCAACATACTACAACCAACACTATCCATATACACTTGGAATGACAAATTAGAAGACGTAGTACAAAACTACATACTTTCTATGTATAAAACTATCAATTAGGTGTAAGTGAATCTAATAAAACATGTGAAACTCTCTATAAAGAAAATGTAAAATGTTATTGGGTGGTGTGAACATAATTCAAATAATTGGGGAGGTATGTCATTTTTATGGACAAGAAGAATCAATATCATAAGGATGTAAATTTTTCTTCCAGTTAATCTGTAAATTTTACCAATACAAGAATACTTTTCCCCACAACATTCCAGTAGAGCCTAAAAGTAATAAAAAATAAAAAAAGGTCTAGAGTGGCCAGGCATTTTTAGAGAATGAGAAAAAAGCATGGGAATTTTCCCTGAAGAGTTATCAAGGTTTTTTATAAAGCTATAATAATAAAGATAGTGATATTAGTAGGGATTGCACCAGTGAGTCATTAACATTTGCACACTTGCATAAAAACATCATCTGTGAAAGTCACATCAGTACAAATCACTAAGGAAAGGATGTTTTTCTACTCAACAAGCAATGTTGGGCCCACTGGTTATTCATATGAAAACAACGTGGGGTCCTACCTTAAATAGTGTACAGGAAAATCAGTTGCAAACAAACTAAGGAACTACATGTGAAAAGTAAATATCGACAACAAAATAAGATATTTTGACACAAATATAGAAAAGAATTTCTTTTTTTTTTAATTTTATTTTAAAGACAAAAGAATGGAGACATATGAACCAGAAAAGCCATAAACAATACAGAAAATACAAAGTTATACAGAATATAGTAGGGAATTAGAACTGGATGTTGTATTACATAGTTATCTTCACATTAGTTAACACAAAAACATTAAAGGAAATACCAAATCATAGATAAGATAGTAGGAAATTTGCACTGGATGCTGCACAACATAAAGTTATCTTCATTTCTGCTAATACAAAAACGACTGAGGAAATACAGAATTATGAAAAGAATTTCTTAAATAAAATACAATTAGCAGGAACCCTGAAAATGTTCCATAAGTTACAACAGGTTAAATTAAAATATTGCTGCATGCAGGCCTATGCTATGAATAGAATGAAAGATAAGACATTATGTAGGAAAACAGGAATGAAAAATGGTATTTGTATGCATACAATCTTCAAAATAGCATTTAAATCATATAAAGAACTACTAAAATGAGTAAATGCAAGGCAACAACTCTACAAAAGTAGTGAAGAATAGCATGACAGAAACGGTGAAGTGAGTCCATGGCTACTCCTCCCTGAGCCTGCCTGATCTCAGAAGACAAGAAGCCTTGGGTCTGGTTAGTACTTGGGTGGGAGAAATGGTTAACTTGTCTTTGGTATCCTTTCCATCTCATCCCATAGAATACTGAAGTTTCAATTGTATAGTATCTACCCTGCTAAGGACTACATTTTCCAGCTTCCTTGTAGCTAGGTACATCCATGGGACTAACTCTGGACCAATCAGATGTCCTCCCTGCTCCCTTTGCTTGGGCTAGAATGCAGGCTTATTCAGGTCATGAACCACCTGATGAACTAAGACCATGCCTCAGACGACAGCGAAGTGACAAGGTAGAGGAGCTTGATCTGGGGTTACTTCCCAGAGCAGAGTTCCCAACCACCATGTTCTGCTCATCTCCACACTGTCATAGAAGACTACACTGAACTTCCGTGAAATCAAGTCTCTGTATTTGTGAGAATTTGCTTTACCAGTTTTATCCACAACCCTAGTAATATACATAGGAAAAGGAAATTCACAGAAAAGAAACCTGAAGAGCAAATACATATCTTCAATAGCAATCAGGAAAATACAAAGCCAAGTAGAAATGAGATATGGTTTTGTCTTACCAGTTGGCCAACATAAAATCTTACCAGAGTTCATAGTATGCATGTGCCCAATCATAGGCACAGTTCATTTTATAGCAATAATTACAAAGCAAAACAAAAATCAGAAACAACCTAATAGTCTTTACATACTATTACTTATATACACATACATACATATACTATTACTTACATATTATTTTTTTCTAAGTAGGTTCCAATGCAACCTAACATGGTGAACTATTCAGTATTGATGTTTATTGGCATCAATACTTTCATTTCTGTCTTTGGAAGCTATGTACTGGCAGTAGCCAGTCTACTGCCAATTTGTGTCTTTCTGGTGGTGTCAAATTTATAGGCGTAGGACTGGAGGATCAACCACGTCCACTCTGCTCATCAGAGTTGGCATCAAGGGGGTGCCCATGTCTCCTGGGCAGTGAAGTGGGTGGCCGGACCCTTAATCATTTGCAGAGGGACAATGACTCCTTTGGTTGCCACAGAAGGGTCCTTTTGCCCAGCAGATGTGCTCTGCTTGGACAAAGGGCTGTGCTTAACCAGTTTGGCTCAGACTAAAATGCTGAATTTTAACGTTTTTTTTCCAGTATTTTGAAGTATTTCACAACTGAAAAAGTTTTAAAGCTCCAATTCAAAACAGCAACCAGACACTTCAAAAGCCTAGTAATAAACATTGTAAGAAATACGCAAGATCTCTCTGAAGAAAGCCAGGACACCTATTGAGCAGCTTAAAAGAAGAGGGTCCAAATAAAGCCTTACCCTGAAGCCCAACATATATAATAGATGCTCATATCTGTTGCACAAACAGACATCAGACTGTTTATTTATTACACATGCGTGCCAGACACCCAGCAAAGGTCTTCATACGCACTATCTCTCTCCATCCGTGGATACCCAGTAAAGCAGGAATGATTGTGATTCTTGCTTTACTCACGAGAACATCATAGAAACAGAGATGGGAGATTTAGGAAGCCCTGGAGCTGGACTTTAATCCAAAAGTGCCTGGGCCCAGGACCAGGATCTTTGCTGCCCTGCAAAAGCTGCCATTTAAGTCGGCGGCAGCGCTGAAGCCCTGCCCCTTGGTAACCTATCACTCCCTAGGAATGAAGAATTAGTCCACTAATCTGAAACCATATGGCTCCATACATACTAAGCTAATTCCTGTTCCTTGCATTCTGCTTTTATCTGGTTCTATTTTTTACATTCCAGCCTGTGTCTTTAATGCTATGCAGCAGAGATGGCAAAACAAACAAGACCAGAGAAGCCCAAAGTAGGGGAAGAGGTGCAATGAGGTGGTGGGGATAGAGTGTGGTCACCTTACCAGAAAAACATGCGCTGGAGCTAAACCTTGAAGACTCTGAATTTTAGTTTTGCAAGAAAGGCAATCTTCTGCTCTAAACAAAGGGATAAGAAACTCTAGAATCTGAGACCACCATGGTAGCACACATCTGTAATCCCAGCGCTCTGGGAGGCAGAGGCAGGAAGATGGATAGTTCAAGTCCAGCCGGGCAATTTAGTAAGATCCTAACTCAAAATAAAGAATTCAAAGGGCTGAGAATATAGCTCAGTGGTAGAGTACCCCTGAGTTCAACTCCTAGTACTGAATAAAGGAAGGAAGCAAGGAAGGAAGGGAGGGAGGGAGGGAGGAAGGAAGGAAGGAAGGAAGGAAGGAAAGAAGGAAGGAAGGAAGGAAGAAAGGTAGGAAGAGAGATATAGCAAAAGAAAAAGAATGAAAGAAAGAAAGAAGAGACAAAGAAAGACAAAGCAAAGAAACAAAGAAAGAAAAAGAAAAGAAAAAGCAAAAGAAACTCTAGCATTTGACTCTGAGGTTCAAATATCAGCTCTTTCATTTAGCAGATGTATGAACCTAGGAAAATTATTCAACCTCTGGACCTCAATCTCTGTATCCCCAAATGGATAAAGGTTAAATGAAGTAATGCAGGAAGAGCACACAATACAGAACAGAGCCTATGGTGAGCACAAATGACACCATCACTGTTTCCAGGGTCGCCTTCACCTTCCCTGTTAGAGCCCAGAGGCCACCCCAATACCCAGCGCCTGAGCCTTCCTGCTGCTGGGTCCTGAGCCTCAAAGATACATTCCTCATTCTGTAAGGCTCCCACCAGAGCAGGGCCCTGGGAAATGCCCGGCCCACCAGAGCCCTGTGCAAATCTACAACGGAGCGTTGTTTGTAGAAGGCTGAATGAGAGACTGATGACTCAAGATAAGATAGGCAAGCGGCTCTGACTCGCAGACTTCTGGTCTACTTGTAAAATGAGTCTTGTCATTTATTTGACAGTCCCCAGGATTTCACGGAGGGGGAGGGCAGAATAACGAAGAGAGCCCCAAGTGAAGAGTTTGCTGCTCATGGGGGCCCAGGACGTGGATGAGCCTTCAATATCCTGGCTGCCTCCGGGATCCTGTCTTCATCCCGGCCAGTATTTGCTGAATGCTCACTGTGCTGGAAGGGGCCGTGGAGCTCTTTCTTTTCAGTGGGCAGCAAGGGCTTTATGTTTCCAGAGAATTCAATTCAGTTCCAAAAACTGAACCCAGAGCAGGAAGTGCAGTCTGAGTCTTCCTGCCTCCACCTGCCCTTTGCCCTCCTATCTGCCAAGTAGGCAGGAATGCAGGCTTTGCCATCCGAGGTCTGGGTTCGGAACTGGCTCAGTGGCACCACACCAGTTCTCCCCTCATTCTGCCACCAGTGTTTCGGGATCCTAGTAGGTCAATGAGATGGAGCGTTTAAAATACCCAGGACTGTGTATGTCTTATTACATGAATCCCAAGGAACAGATCTGGTAAGGAGTGGATACTTGGATCCCCTTATCTGGTTTATATGGAGCTTTTCCATGCATGGGATGGCTGAAGAATTCAGTTACTCCATGTCCAGCAAGCAGGAGGAGGACCCCCAGTCACACACACAGCCAGCATCTCTGCCTGGCCCTTGCCCAGCCCTGAGCGTCTTCCCTCACGTTTCAGGTCTGCCTGGCTTCCCTGGGGGTCCTCAGCACTGACATCCACCTGGTACGGAGCCAGCCTCTTGATGGGTATAGGCTGAATGAGCGACGGTACAGCTGAATGGTAGGAAACAGAAACAAGCAGTGGGGAAAACCGTAATCCAATCATTCAACCCTTCAAGATCTGGGCGAACAACTCCTTTGCTTTTGTGCAGGTTTCCTGGCTCTTCGCTCCTCACCTCCCTCCACCTGTACTCCTTATCCCTCCTGTCCCTTTTCTCTCCCCGACACCCACCTCCCACTCTCCTGTGGCAAATGGGTTTGTCTTTCTTCCTTAGAAAACATGCAGAGAGAAAGTGGAGGGAATGGTTGCACTGGTCACAGATGACACAGTAGGGCAGAGGCAGTATCTTCCCAGCACTGAGCCACGGCAATGGGATTCTCGCTGGCCTCAGAGCAGAGTGGGCTGAGACAGCAGACGTCTGACACTAGTCTAGAAACATAGGGAAGAGCCAGGGGTTGCCAAGAGCACTCGGGGAAATGAATATAAACAAACGGGAAGAAACAGAGAGAAAGGGTGTGTGGGCAGAGAGCCACTCTGAACAACCACCCAGACACAGGCCACGAATGGCACTGTCATGGTAACACCAGCACATCCCCAGCTGCAGTGGGCACAGGGAACCCCTGGGGATCCTGCTCAGTTGACATTCTGCTGTGGCGGGTGCGACAGGTGTGACTGGGAAGCCGAGTTACTAACAAGTGGCCAGGAGCATTCACACTGCCAACCTAGAAGCCACACTTTAGCTAGCAAGGGTCCAGTGCAAACAGCATTCAGAGGCTTCCCAACATGCTCCATCCTGTCTGCCTAAAATTTAACTGGCCACCACGCATCCTGGGGTTGAAAGCAGCCCTCCGGTCCTCCTTCCTCCCCTTGAAGCCTCTGCCTGGACGTACTCTTCCTCCTCCATGCAGTGCAAGCTGATGTAGAGTAGAAACTCTCTCTCCCTCTCTCTCTCTCTCTGTGTGCATGCCTGTGTGTGTCTGTGAGTTTGTGCGTCTTTCCTTCTGAGATGTGAGACAGGGTCTCACTAAACCACTAAATTGACCAAGATGGGTTTGAACCTGTAATCCTCCTGCCTCAGCCTACAGGAGTGCTCGGATTATAGGCTTGAACCACCACACCAGGCCCAAGGAGTAGAAATCTCAAAAGTTTAATTTAGAGCCTCTGACTAGAGCTTCATCAGCTCCCGTGATGGTATGGGGCAGCAATAAGAGAATTACACTCAGGCTTCCTTCAGAAAAACGCCTAAGCCCACTACATGAAGCGTCACAACTACCATGTCTGTTAAGTGACCTACAAGTGGGACTGCGGGTACATCTTCCCTCCCACCTCTGCTACACACATCAGCTCTATACGCAGAGCCATGGGTGGGTTGCTTATTTCTTTATTCCCAAGGCTTTTGATATGGTAGGTATTTGAACAACGATGCTGAATTTGTTTAAAACGTTTGTTTTTTTTTTTTTTTTGGCTACTTCGACAAATCAGAATCTTTGAAGGCACAGCCTTTTAAGGCAGCCATTAAAAGGAATTAAAATTTTCTTTTTGATGACGGGTTTGTAAACTTAACAGTTTATTTCAGGTAACTGACGGAGAAGAAAAACTCCAGGACTGGTTCGTGCAGCAGATTCTGAGAACTAGTGGCTCATGGTACGAGGTGACCAAGATTGGATTATCCTGTCTGAAAAGACAATACATGTAGATAGATACAGGATAGACAGATACTAGATAATGAATAGATTGGACAGGTGGATGGAGAGGTGGGCGGATAGACGGTTCTGTAACTGGAAGGCACATTAAGCCTTATCAGACCTGAGATGACAAACACCTGACCTGGAGACAGTTCTTTCTCTCCGCTCCTGCACCCTTGGTAGCCATGAATAATTAATCACAGCACTTTCTCAGATAATATGGATGTGACTTCAAAATCCTCAGTTTTGAATCCAACACTGAGGTTCTTTGCCTGCCCACTGGTGAACCCTGCTGCTCCTGGGCATGTCTGACTGAATATTGCTGCAGTTTTCTTGCAAAATTGCACACCCGAGGCCACTTTGCAGCGTCTAAATCGCAGCTCAGCCTGAATTATGCTAGGTTTCAGAAAAAAAGCAGCCAAGCTGCTCAAACTACTGTATGGAGTAGGAAGACAAGGATTGCATCTAACTTTGTAGCCTTTTATTTATTCATCTCTCTTATTCTTTTATTTACTTTATTTGCTTTTGTTTTATTTTATTTTACTGAGATGCTGAGGATAGACACTGCACATCCCACGAGCGAGGCAAGCACTCACTGCTGAGCTACACCCCCCAGGCCAGCATCCATTCATTGATTGACCCGTGTTCACTTCTATATCATAAGCTCCTAATATGTGTATGTATGCTTGTATACGTGGTGGACGGATGAGTAGATGGACAACGGAAAGATACATGGCTCAGTGGAAACGTGGATGGGTGGATGGATAGACAGATACGTGTTTGATAATCGCCTCTCCTAGGTGACGCCTACCAGCCCTGAACCAGGACAGTCCTCTCCTGGCTCTCCCCAGATGTGTTAATTTTCTGTCCCTCTTTCTTCAATTGTGTACAGTACATACACTTCAAGGTAGCATCACCTGCCAGGAGCAGCCAAGGGCATTGTTGGCTTTCTCTGGAGCATTTCTAGAAGTATGTTCGTCCATGCTTCTGGACCCACCCAGGCAAGCACAGGGGTTAAATTCCATCAGCAGAACTTATCTCTCTGGAGAGATGACTGTGGTCAATGAGGTTCTGTCATCTGTTGTCCTTGTGAAATGCTGTCTCAGACCTTTCACACAATTGTCACATTTAATCCCCAGCATAGTGCAGGAGGCAGCTGTTCCGAGTCCATTTTACAACACCAGAAACGGAGGCCCAGCAGAGCCTTCTGGTCGCTGAGATCCACTATTATTAATATGTTGCAGAGTTGTGATGGAATTTCAGGCTCCCCAGCCCCAAGTCTGTGCTCTGGCCAAGTAGATACACCACACAAAGACTGGAATTTCCATGAGCCTGGTGAGTGGTCAGGAGACCACGCAGAGAAGCCAAGGTGTCTCTGTTTGTGGCCATGGCTTACAGAGTCATTTTCCCCAAGACAACGAGAAGACTGTCAGCGAAGGCCAGTTCCTGTGCCTCTGGGGTCCCCACTTGTCGGACCCTCCTTTGGAATCCGGAATGCTGGGCCAGTGGGGATTGACGGGGTGCCTGTGTCCTTGCATAAAAGGCAGAGGGGGTTCCTTTCAGGCATCTCTCCATTAAGGGCTCTGAGGGTAAAGAGCAACAGCAGTCTTTGTCAGCACCCTGCCCAACAGCCCCGCTGCCCCACCCCTGCCACCAGGGCCAGAGGCAGCAGCTGCCTCGCTCCAGCCTGTCTGTCTCTGGGGACTGTCAGAGAATGACTCAGGCACCCTGGGTCACCTCAGGGCCCTCGAGCAGACCCACTTTCTTCTCCAGCCCCGGACACCCCAGCTCCCCCCAGCTCCCCCCAGCTCCCCCCAGCTCCCTTGCTAAATCAGTGCTGACTAGGAAAGCTCCACTTTGTGTAATGGTTTAATTATCATGTCAATGTGGACTCATTAGCATGGCAGCTGTCACAGAAGATGGGGGAGCCAGGGGGCCAGGGGAGCCCTAGGGTCAGCCTAATTGATGTAGTGAACAGAACACTGTATTTCCTCAACAATGGTCGGGTTTCTCTTCTGACCTGGGAAGGGCACCAGGGCTTGACTGGAATCGATAGTCTTTGAATTTTCATCAGCAGAGATGGGACAACAGCCCTGGGCCAGGGGGAGCTGCAGGTGCCCCACTGCAAGGAGAGACGGGATTTCCACTTGAGGGAAGTATACCTCCCCCTCAGCAGGAAGGATAAGGCCAGGTTCATATGCATTAGGGCCGGATAGTTGGAGTCATGCTTATTTCTGTGGTCCTCCCAGCTAGTTCAAGATGTAGAGCAACTAACTCAGTGGGTTTTTTTCTTTTTCTTACTTGAGTTAAAAATGTCACATTCAGGGCTGGGGATATAGCTCAGTGGAATAAGTGCTTGCCTAGCAAGCGCAGGGTCCTGAGTTCGATCCCCAGTACCGCAAAAAAAAAAAAAAAAAATGTCACATTGACTGAACACTGTACCAGGAACTGCCCTAAAGGTGCATTTAATTCTCACAATCTTCTGAAAGGACCTCTTCTAGTTGTCAAGTACTGTATGCAGTGTGATGAAAAGCTACGGTGAAGGTGTACACTAACATTTTATTACAGTAAAGAATACACTGCCATAAATCCCCCTCAAAGTACTCCCCCTCGCCTTGAACACACTTATCCTGTTGTTCTTGCCACTTTCTGGAGCAGCTCTGGAGTCCTCTTTTGTGAGTGTCTTTTTGTGGCTGCCACACTCCCCTGAACCGATTGAAAATGTTTACAGCAAGTTCTGTCAAGTAAAAGCATTACATTGCGTCCTCACTCGCCTAACTCATCGGGACTGGCGTGTGTGGTTTCTGGCTCTTCCCCAAAGTCAAAACGACTGTGAAAAGGAAATAATTCATCCTTTCAAGGCATTAAGGCAGGCAAAAGAGTGCAGCTAAAGACTTAGTTGGGGATTCATAACAAAGTCTCTTTTACTGTAATAATTTTTTTAAAGTTTAAACTTCACAGTAGTTTTTCACTACAACTCATATAACTATTCCCAGTGTCTGAAAACAATAACTTGTAATGTATCTCACCATTCCACAGGTTGTGCTGAGGCGGAGGAGTGTGGCAGAGGTTCTCTGAAGATGCGGGTAACAAGAGATACCAGGTTCGAATCCTAGGTCCTCCCTTTAGTGATTTTGTGATCCCTGACATCCAATTTAAGCTATTGTAAGCTGCCTTCCCACCTGCAAAATAGGGGTTATAGATCTTCATAGAATTAATGAGTGGTTTAAATGAGACAGTACATACAAGATGTCAACCCAGAACCCAGCCACAGTAGGTGTTCATATATGATCGTTGCATCTGATACCTGAATATTTCTAGGACAGTGACAGGCAGAAAATAATTCCTGTGAAAAGCAGCAAAGTGCATGCTTGTATGGTCTGTGACATTTTAGATGCGCTCCAAGGAGGTAGTTAATGCTATAGGCATGATGTAATATGGAATATAAGTATGGGGACTTCCTTCATTTAAAAAAATAGGAATGCATCCGGCATGATGGCCAACACTTGTAATCCTATCACTTGGGAGGCCGAGGCAGGAGAATCACCACAAATTCGAGGCCAGCCTGGACTACCTACATAGTGAGTTTAAGGATAGCCCGAATTACATAACAATTCCCTGTCTTGAAAAAATGGGACTGAAACCGACTCCCAAGAAGTGCGTGAATATGGGCATTGGAAAAGGTGACATTTGTAAAAACTACTTGGTGAATTGATTGCAGCACTGTATACCTGTAAAACCACCCCTCTAGGAGGCTGGAGCAGAAGGATTGTTAAGTTTGACCCCAGTCTGGGCAACTTAGAGCCTTAGCCAACCCCTATCTCAAAATAAAAAATAGGAAGAGGACTAGGGACGTAGCAGAGTGTGAAGGCCTTGGGTCCATGAACCTACCTAAACTTACCTGTATAGAAGATTTAAACTGAAGGAGACAATAAATAAGGAAACCCATGAATAGAATCAACAGAGGCAAAACCACAAGCTCATTACTCGTGAGCAGAAATTGCATCTGTGAACAAGTTCCGTGGAGGCAGCTGTGACTCCAAAGCTGGGAAAATCAGGCAAGGAATACTAGAATTCCACGATGTCATAACCTAATCCTTTTATGTTAGCCCATCAGATCTGCAAGTGAACGGACATCCTTCATGAGAGTGATTGTAATTAAATGCCACCCAGCACATTTGTACCATGTTCCAGGCACTGCAGGGCACACTCTGCGTGCACAGTAACTCCTATAATCCTCACAGCAAACCCACGAGGCCGGTCCCATTAGAGAGTGCCCCCCAAATTATTATGATTCAATTTAAGATTTGTCAACACTATAACAGTGCGAAAGGACATCCCTGCAACCTTGGTAGGATAGTAGTTAGCATACGCTTTCCAGCTCTTTGTTATAAAGTAGGCTTTATGACAGACAATTTTGCACAACTATAGGAAGAGGTAAGTGCTCCAAGTGCGTTTTAAAGAGGCTGGGCTTAGGTTTGATGTTTGGTAGGTTAGGTATAGAAATGCATTTATAGCTTATATTTTTGGCCTATCATGGGGTTATCAGGTTGTAACCCCACTGTAAGTTCAGGAGCATCTGTATTCCCAGGAGGCCACAGAGAGATTTGGAGGCGCCCAAGGTCACACGTTGGCACCCGGTGGAATTGAGCCTGTCTCTCTGCACAGCCCACACCCCTAACCACATTGCCTCTGAGCAGCAGACCTGGTTGGTCAGTGTGACTATTTTAGAGAAATGACACAGGCTGGGAGAACCACTTCTCTCTAAGCCAAGGAGGCCTAGGGAACATAACAGCAAGGTAGTCCCTAGGTTCACATCCTAGCCCGAGCCTTTGGGCAAGAGACTGGTGAATGTACATGCGTCTTAGTCTCCTCACCAGAAAAGTGGCAATGCTGACGGGAGTTCTGCTTGCCTGCTGTGTGGTGTAGAGACTGAGATACTCAGTGTATATAAAACTTAGTGCCCGGTTCTCCACATAGCAGCCAATTATTTATTGCTCACTTTCTCCTCTTTAGAAGAGAATCTCTCTGAGTTTTCAGGCTCATTAGCATACTCACAATAGATCCTGGGAAGCAAAGGGCCCCAGGAATCTAAATCAGTCTCTGTCATCCACATGAACCCTTGATAAACACAGCTGACCCTCTGGTCTGCAGTTTTGTATGTGCACCCGCAGAGACGGCCCAGTGCAGACCGAAAAGGAGAAGCTGCACCTGTACTGAGCATGTCGGCTTTTGTCTTTATTACCTACCTGGTGATCTAGTCACATACTGCTTGCTCATATGAGATCTTATAAGCAATCTAGAAGTGAGTTCAAGTATAGGGGAGGGTAAATAATGCCCATGGGGGTAAAACCCAGTACTACTTCACCTCATACTCTGTGGTTTCATTTGTTACTGTCCCCCAACTGCTCTTTTTGTCCTTAGGCAACGTTTGCTGCTAATTCTTTCTAACTTTGGGTGATTTGCTGACTCTGGCTGGTTACAGCCTCCCTCTCTTCCCAGCTCCGATGCCCACTTTGCACAGAGACCAAATACGGCCTCCCCATCTCCCCACTGCCTTCCACTGGGAATGATCTCTTTATCAATAATCCGACCCTAGAAGCACAGCGGGTGACTTTTTAGTGCCCCCAACACCACTGCAGATGGGGGTTTCGGATCCCCAGTGTAATCCAGGCCCGAAATGTTACCAGGAGCCCCGCGGCTCTTCAATTACCTCCCTTGGCCTGTCAAGACCACAGCATCTCAAATTCAGTTAGCTGGTCTTTGGGTCTCAGCCAAGGCCCAGCCTCTGCTCCTAATGACAGCCAGCTAAGGGGACACTGAGAGGGGCTAAATTCAATTTGCAGCCCTTCTAATGAGATTAGGGGAGCAGGGTTTTTTATTTTCTCCAAAGTTTGCCATGGGCAGGATGAAGGATGGTCCAAGCAGGAGCTGTCAACGTCAACAAAGGCTCTGGGCTGAGGGGGGATGGGAGACGAGGGACGGAGAGATTTTCCAGACAGAGCCAAGGAGCTCCGAGTGAGCTGCCCATCAGGTGACAAGGTCTGGTTGGTAGAATGTCACTCTGAGAATATGATACAAAGTCTGGAAAGAATGTGGAGGAAAGGCAAAAGTCTATCACAAGCGTTACTCCTGAGTGCTTCTGAGTTCTTTTCCACCCCTGTGAATTAATTTTCTAAAAGTCAGTAAGCAAACTGTAGCTCCTAAAATGCATCAATACTGAAGCATCCTCTCCAATGACAGACCGAGGTTCCCCCAGTCAGCTGCCTGGAACACCAGTCCTGCTCACCTCCTGGCTGAGAAGATTTGTGGACCCTCGAGACTCCTGCTGAGCCAGGGGCTGGAGCCAGCTAGCACCCCAGAGGCTACATTGGGGTACGGGTAGCACCAAGGAGCTGAAAAGTACTTTAGAAATGGGGTCAGGCCAGGTGAGATGTGATGTGCAAAATGTGTTTGCTGAGTGTTTAGGTCAGCACCTGCCTCTATTTGGTACCGTAACCAGGAAAGAATGCTGGGCCCCTCCATGTAGCTTCCATGCAGGTGTAAGGATAGAAGGAATGGAGTGGGATATTCTTCCAGAGGGATTAGAGTAAGGGAGAGAAAAAGTGGTTTAGGAAATCAAGAAAACCTGGGTTTTAGGTGATGGACTTGACCCTGACAGGATGATGCCCAGGAAGCCTGAGGGAGGGTCTCAAATATTGGCCTTATAACTAATAGCTTCTGCACTTCTACTCATAGGCCTAGCTGTGCCCTGCTCTAAGGGTACTCCTGCTAGGGAGGACAGGAGTTCTGATCTCACACTCTCAGTACCAGCTTGTCCACCACATGCTCTTAGAGCGCCTCAGAGGCAGTCCACGTGAACAACAGAACTCTTGCTCGACTTCTAGACCCAAGTTCAAACCAACCTCCCGTTGGTACAGTGATCCCACACTAGGCCCTGACATTCCGAGTTGGCAGGTCCTGCTACATCTTCTCCACATGACTGGAAAGAGACCTCACGTACCTTGTTTCTTGTTCTCCTATCTCTGCCTGAGGTTCTGGTCCTTATAGACAGATAACCAGGGCCTGTGATGTTGCACCTCCTCTTGTATTTCCCATTACTATGGAAATCAAACCCAACTGAGAGCTTTACTCAGCTTAAGTCAGGCCAACATGGGATGGGGTAAGAGCTCTGTAGGCACACGATAGGCACTCATGACATGGGCGATTGTGTGAAGCATGACCAACGTTTAAGCTTGGGTCTCTGACACAGTGATGTGAAGTGGGAAGGCATTTCCCATAAAGGGGAAAGCTCACTGCCAGGATCGTGTTGTTTGTGCTAAGAGAGCAAGAGTTTCTTTTCTTTGATTCACTCCTGATCAAAAGTTTCAACTCCCAATGCCCACCGAGCTCCAGGTCAGCTCTTTGACCACCCTGGAGGCCCTAATGGTGACTCCCCAGCCTGCCTATATAAGGGAAAATGCTGCTGAGGTCCACAGACTAGAAAGGACGCTGCTACGGGCATGGTCTGAACTTGGCCATCAGCCAAATGAACTATAGGAATGCTACAAATCCCAGAACTCAGAACAGCTCAGGTATAGGCTATGTCAAGAGCTCTGAGGGAATATCTTGCATGCAAAACAAAACGCAAAGCTCCTGTGGGCCTGTGCAGGATCATACTGAGTTGTTAGGCCTGGACGGAATCACTTCCCAACCCAATCCTTACAAGTCCCAGGCTGTGGAGAGAAATGACCTCAGATGCTGGAATTCCAAGCTTGGGAGGGGCTCAGTGTTATCCCACCAGGGCTGCTTTGTTACTCTGGCTTTTATATTATGAATATTTCTGGGTTTTTTTTTTTTTTTCCTTTTGGTACTAAACTTTTTTACTGACTTTGCCTGAAATTCCTGTGCAAAGATCACTCTTTTGCAGGGATTTTGTGTCATGAAGTGATAGAGACACCAGAAACTCAAACCAAAGGTCTGTTGCCACCCCAGCTCTCCAGTCCCACTTGGGGGTCAGCCTGTTGAAGTCCCCATAAGGAAGACCTGCCCTTGCAGGCACTTCTGGGGCCCAGCCAGCATCTGTTATGGGGAGGCATACAGGGACAGTCAGCCTCACCAATCAACTCACTTTAATCAACCCCTTCCAATCTGAGGCTGACTGCAGTAGAGAAATTATCTGGGGGAAGAAGAAGAACATAAGGATGGTGAGAATATAAGATGACTAGCTATTAGTATATGATGCTCATTAATGGATGACCAATTCCTCAGGAACCAAAAGTCTTCACTGTAAAGCATATTTTTGATTACAAGTGATTTTCATGTGTATTTTCTTATGTGAGTCTTACAAGTCTATTGTAATGGTTGATACATGTTGTCAATTTGAGAAGTTTAGAAGTTAAACTAAATGACTCAGTAGATGGCAAGGATCCTCACTTTGTAAACATCCTCTTTCTGTGCAAAAGAGGGCACCTAGATGATGTGACTCCTACACCCACCCTAGGGAGTGGTAGCCTGCTTATAAGATAAGGGAGGAAAAGAGGCTTGCTCTTCCCTCTTTTGCTCTTGTTGCTTGTGCTGTCTTCTTCCTCCTAAAGTATTGCTTCTGTGCCATGTGCCACCCTGCATTGGAGCCAGCTGATTTGGACTGAAACCACCACAAACCATGAGTTAAATAAACTTTCTTCCTTTAATTTTGAGTGTCAGTTATTATGTCTCATTAATGAGAGAAAAGTAACTAAAACAGAATTTTGTGTCAATTGTGGGGTTGTTGCTGTGATTATATCTCACCATGTGGTTCAAGAACCTTTGGGAATGGCTTATGGGAAGAGTTTGGAAAGGTTCAGAGATATTGCCTGAAAGGGTAGCACTGGAACACCTTAGGCTATTCTATATGGGAGATTCTGGTCAGAGCTCAGAAGACCAGAGGCTGATAGAAATCCAGCAGGTAAAGATCAGGCTTGGGAAGTTTCTGCTGGGAAGAGGACTGCATTGGTTGTTGGAGTCCAGATGATGTGTTATGGCTTTGCAGAAAGTTTGTCTGCATTTTGCTCATACCCAGAGACTTTGCCTAAGACTGAGATTAACGGTGGTGGACTAATTAATCTGGCAGGAGAAATTCCAAAACAGTTGAATATTGAGGTAGTGACATGGCTATGCTTGAGAGTTTTAGCCAAATTTATGTCCAGAGTCAAGAGCTAAGAGCCAAGCAGGATGATTTAAAACATTGTGAGTTTGGCCAGAAAGGAAGCTACAGTAAAGCTATGGACTACAAAGATAGAGCTGAAGGGATCTTGATTGCTGAGAAGGAATAAGAGAATATAAAAATGGCCTGAGGGCATCATAAGCAGCAGCAAGACTTTGCTTTGAGGAGAAAGCTGCAAAGCACCAGGTTCCAGCGTGGTGGTAGCCACACCAGGCTCCAGAATGGTGGCAGCATAGAAACTTTGTTGTTCAGAATTGGATTTACAGTGCCCAATGATCCAAGTCCTCAACCCCTACAGCCGGGAGAGAGAAATCCTGGCTACTGCTCCGGGTGGCAACCATCCACACACACTGGCTTTAGGTGAAGGCAAGAGTTGTGGGGTCAAAAAGGCTTCCACCTTGATTTTAGAAGGCCTGGGAGGCCAGGCAGTGTGCCCCTGAAAGGGCAGTATGTGAAGATGTGGGGGTGAAGCCAAAGGTGCAGTGGAGATCCCAGAAATTTGGAAAAGCTGGGAATGTGGATTATCTAAGGAAAGCTGCAAGGAAGAAGCAAAGCATGCCTAAGAGAGAAACCGTGGGAGCAATAACCACCAGAAGTGCCATAGGCGTGGAGTCATGCAAGTCCTTTGGAGCCTACAATTTGCCACAGATTGCTTCAGATGTTGGACATGGAACTATAGGATGTAATATTTGCCCTGCTGGATTTTGGACTTGCTTTGGTCAGAAGCCTTTGTATTCCCCAGTTTGTAACTTTTGCAATGAAGATGTTTGTTTTGCACCACTTAGTGTTGGAAGTGTCTAACTTTTCATTTCTATAGGGGCTTACAACTAACAGTTTGCCTTAAATCTCAGAGAGTTTGAGACTTGGGACTTGGACTTTTCAGCAATGCTAAAACCTTTAGGACTTTGGCAACTCTTGCAGAGAGACTATATGCTTTTTGCATAATAGGATGTTCATGGGTCTTTGGGGTGCCGGGGTGAAATGTTATGGCTCTAATGTAATATAATGTTGATTGACTTAATACTGGCTCTTAAGGAGTATTAAATCTATATTATAATATTCAAGTTTTGAAATTATAATAATCAGCATGTCTTCATATCTGGAAACCAGTTTAAATAAATGTGTCTGGTTGCCAAGTTGACAAGGGGTGGATTGTAATGGTTGATACATTGTGTCAACTTTAGAAATGTAGAAGTTTAACTAAGTGACTCAGCAGGGAGTCAGGGTCCTCACTTTGTAAACATCTTCATCCTGTGCAAGGGGAGGACACAGAGACAGTGTGAGTGTTACATGTATCCACACTAGTGGGTGGTAGCCTGCATACAGTATAAGGAAGGAAAAGAGGCTTGCTTGTCCCCATTTAGCTCTTGTTGCCCTCTTCTGCCTTCTGTTGCCCCTGTGCCATGCTGTAAAGGACCTCTTGGGTGAATCTCCTTAAAAGAGAAGCAATTGTCTCCATTTTGGTTGAACCTGGCCCTATTCCCATGTACTGACATGTCCAGAGCTAGGTAGGACTTTTCTTTGTCCCTTCAGTTGGCTTTAAGCAATGCATATCGGTCCAGCCGAGGTGCAGATGGTAGTCTTTGATGATGGCAAGCAGTGTTTCTCCAAACCTCCGTTGTTGCCTTGTGTGAGCCAGGATGAGGCAGGATGAAGAGCCACACTGTCCCCTGGGATCCAGCCTTGAGTTAGAGGCCATGGCTTCCTGGGGCTTGACAGATTACACATCAGAGCCAAAGCACCAACCCCAAAACATTAGATACTATCTCTATTGTGTTATACAGATTATTCTTCTCTCTGCATATTGCGAGGTGATTTCAGGCCTCCTACCCAGCCCAGCTGACAGTACTCACCTATTTCCTGAGATTTTCACCATCACTCATCCTCAAGCCACACCTTTCATAATGAATTAATAAAACCTGGGTCTGACCCTGAGTGGAGGCCTTCATTGCAAATAGCCATCAGTGTGGCTGGACTTAGGACCCCTTTGCTCCCCAGCACCACAAACACGCCTTAGTGTCTTTATTCTGACCATAGGTTGCACTGAAAGTGCTAGACTGGAATTAACTCACCAGCATTCCAATAACTTTTCCATGGGATCACAGATATAAACTTCCTGGGCCGCAAAAGAATCAAGAAGGGCTCTCTATACCATGCCACCTTGCTTTCGAGCAAGATTTAGATTATGAACGGGAACCTCTACAAACTGTAAGCTAAATAAATCTTTCCTTCATTAATTTTGGGCATCAGGTACTCTGCCTCAGCAATGAAAAACGTGGCCTAAGACATCTATGAAGACAGCAACTGTCTCACTCAGTTCAGCCTACTAGAACAAAATATGTACCATAGGCTGGGTGTCTTATAAACAATAGAAATTTGTTTCACATGGTTCTGGAGGCTGAGGAGACTAAGATCAAGATGCTGGCCAATTCGGTGTCTGAAAAGGGTCCTGCTTTTTTCTGGTTCATGGGCAGCATCTCCCTGCTTTGTCCCTACGTGGTGGTACAGACTAGGCAGGTCTCTGGGGCCTCTTTTGTAAAGGTACTAAACCCATTCATGAGGGCCACACCCTCATGATCTAATCACCCCGGAGGCCCCACCTCTACTGCCAATCACACAGTGATTGAATTTCAACAGATGAATTTGGATGAAGAAGACAAACTTGCAGGCCATAACAGTATGCTATTCCCATTCTAGAGATAAAGAAACAGACCCCACACACACACACACCTGAATGAATCACCCCAAGCTCCATCAAAAGGGAGTCTAGGATGCAAACCCAGTTCCATGTGATGCCAGGTGCATGGCGATGGCCATGCCGCCATATTTTACCTTGATACTAGACCTTGGTGCATAAGATGACCTGGTGCCCCTCCAGGCCCAACTTCATCCCTATGCAGAGCTCCAGCTTCCTCTACCTGTGTTCTCATAGTTAAAGTCAGCATCCACTGGAGCAGAGTCCTCAGGGGATTATGCTGCAAGCAGGAACCGTGCCTCACTCCCATCTAGGAGCCCACACTGAGTAGTTGGGGTCTGGGTCAAAGAGCCCTAAATTGGCTCCCAACCTTGTCACCAGCCCTCCCTGTGATCTGGGACAGGGAACTCCCTCTCTCTACTCCCAGCACCCTCTCAGCTCCATGACATTTCCAGCACTGCAGTCTCATTCTCTAGCTGGCAGATCTCACACATTACCTATTTATTTTTCTCATTACCTACAAATGACTTTGGGCTTCTGTCCGCCTCCTCTCCCAGGCCTCTCTTCCCTATATGCCACCCAGGGCACAGTCGTCCTTTCGTGTGGTTACCCGCATTTTGGATGCTAGAGTTCCCTCTGGTGCCTGCCGCCTCTGCTCACAGCACCCCAGGGCCGCCTCTCCCAGGGCCATGCCAGACCCGAGGACAGAGCCCTGGGTCTCTTCACTTTGCGCCACACTATCACAGAAAGGTGGATTAGAAGTTATCTCCGTTCTGCTTTCTCTCAGCGCTCCTTGGCAACAGAGCCACCTCGATATAAATATACACCAGAAAAGCGCGCAGCCTCATCCTCTGAGCTGAGGCCTGCAGGGCCCTGGGGCAGATACCGCCAGGGAGCAAGGACGTCAGGAGATGCCCAGGGCGAGGAGGAGCGCCAGCCGTGCCGCTGCAAGGTCAAACACAGCACCCATCAAATAAAATGTCTGTGATCCCTGATAATTCCCTGACATCTCATCCCAGAGGCTGGGTTTTTTTTAATCTCTCTGGATCGCCAAATATTTCACAGTGGAGGCTTCTTTGAAATTCTCTGTAATTAAACAAAGGGCCTGGTGACCTTTCCTGGCTTTGTCTGTCTGACACTTTTCTCTCCCTGCTGTGGCGGATGTAGGACATGTAGGTTGAACTTGTGCTGTTTGTGATCCTCAGCTGGGATCTACTGAATACTCAAAGTGAGTCAAGCACAACAAAGTGCTATCTCTCGGTTGTAACTATGTGTAACATTTTGAAGTTGAATTCACGAAAGGAATCACGAACAAGGATTCTGGTTGTTCCATATTCGCTCTGGTGTCTAAGATAACTTCAAATATTCAGGAGACCAATCCAGGAGGGTGCAGTAGCTGCTATTTCCTCCCCCTAGTGCCGTTCCAGGCAGGACGACTGATCAGTCACTTGCGATCTTGACTCCCACATCAGCTAAGAGACTGCAAGGAGGGCCCTCGGGCTTTGGAGAGCCCGGAGTCAAATTCCCCAAGTGTCTTTCACCTCTGTAATAGTTCTCTTCAGACTTAATCAAGAGGCTACATTTTGAAGATATCAGTATGCAATGCAACAACTATTGTTGGTTTTCTGTTGCTTTGTCTATAATTTAATTCTGATTATACGGTTATTGAGCTACTTTGTGTCTCTTTGTTAATGCTTTTAATTTTATTTTTTCTTTCTTTTTCTGTTGTTGATGATGTAGTTCTTTTTGCTTTCACACTTTAAAAAGAAGTTGTACTACTGACTTAGGTCACTTTATTGTAAGGAATAGTTGATGATTAATTGTCTGATCAATTTTGCATATCTATATCTGTTTTCCTGAATATACACTTAGAAGTTATCGATATGTAATGCAACGACCATTGTTGATTCCCTGTCACCTTATCTGTAACTCAGATTCAATTGTACTATTCTTATGCTACTTTGTGTCTGTTTGTTAATATCTTTTTGTTTTTATACTTTTAAAATGAAAAAAAAAAGGCTATCTCAGACATTTTCAAAAACTATAGGGAATCTGGGAAGAAAATACAATACTACAGAGATCAGAGACCTAAAATGCCAGGCCCCAGAGAAGAACCAGAAGGAGTAAGATGTGTTCATTGTAAATATTTTAAAACTGTATTCTTATCTTGGTTCAGTGCTGTGTGCTGTCTTTCCTCCGATAATTGTAAATATTTAATGTGCCATGGCTCCATCCCCTTACTGATACAGGAACTACGTAGAAATCCACACTGGCGGGTGTGTGTTGTGCAGCCTGCTAGAGGGAGAACGTCATATGAGGGATGGCCATGGGTGGTTGCCCAGGTTGTGCCCTGTTCAAGTACGCTTGCTAGAGGGCCCTGAGAAAGAAGCCCTGTCTATCTAGTTTAGGGTGTGGGAGGGGAGGTAATTGTTCATTCTGAGCTAAAGACCCATTTTCATAATAAGCTAGGACTGGAGGAGTGTGTGTGTGTGTGTGTGTGTGTGTGTGTGTGTGTGTGCGTGCGTTCCAATGTGTTAAAGAAAAATCCAGACACTTTTTCAGCATCAATATGACACTTTCTTTAAAACAAACACATGGAAATTTTTATTTGGTTTTCTTTTTTTTTATTTTCTGAGTTACCTAAACCCTATCTAGGGATGCCATGTCCCATAAAGCCAAGCAAAGGAAACTTCCGGGAGCAGTCGTTACTATGAGGAAAGGGAAGGTAGGCCGTGAGAGGAAAGGGCAGAGTCACAGCCCGATTCTCTGGTACTGGGAAAGCCTTGGTCTTGCCCCATTCCTGCCCCACTGCTGGCCCCAGTGGGACTGGTTCTCAGGCAGGTTTTCCCTTACTCCACTCCTGTCCCAGTCCCATGGACCCCTGTGACCAACACTACCTACTTCCCAGGTAGCAGCAGAAAACAGGAGATGCCTGGAGTTTACAACTGGACTGCTGGCCCAGAATAACCTCCCCCACCTGGTCTGGCACCTTCTGTTTTTACCTTGGGAAGACAAAATTCTGAAAAATACCCCTAAGCTCAAACATTCAGCCTATGTCTTTCAGCTGTAACAAAATAGAACAAGAACCACTGGTGACGTGGAGCCTCAGGGACAGTGGCAGTCTGGGTTAGGTGAGGATGTGCTGACCCCAGATGGCCTGAATTACAACCTGGATCCACTGTGCACACCCAGGGGACACTCAGCTTGGGCTCTGCTGGCTCAGTTTCCCTATCCCCGAAGAAGGGCTAATGAGAACGGGTGAAGCTTTATAGGGCGATCCAGGTAAATGAGGGCTGCACTTCTATAAAGTTGTTTGGGGTGGCACCTGGAAGACAAGGTTGCTGTGACTGTTAACCACAGCAAGACGAGTAGAACATGGTTCTGGATGTGTCTGTGAAAGACTGACAGGTAGACCAGCAAACCAAAGATGTGGTCTGTACCCTCGATGAAATCAGAAAGGAAGAAGAAGGAAGTGAGCCCGTTTCTGAAGAGCCCTGGTCTTCCTAAGCAAGTGTGTCTTTGCTTCCATCGCCTTTGGACATCAGTCTGCAGTTTCTTCAGCTTCCAGTGCAGACCCACACAGGTGACTCTTTCGTCTGAGTCTTGATCCCTCTTGCTCTGTGACTTCCACACCCGTGGGCTGAGATGGCTGTCATGGATTCTCTCGTCTCTGACCCTGCAGACAGCCACAGTAGAGCCTCCCACCTCTGTTCCTGGGAACCTACCTAACAACCCCTTTTGCATATTATTCATGTATTTTCTGTAGATTCTAGAGAACCCTGACTAATGCAGTGGTCAATTAGCATAGCTGTTTTGATGATGATTTCCAAATGGCTTGGAATCTCAAGAGGTGTTAGGGCCCTGAGAAAATTTGATTGCCAATGAACAAGAAGGCTGGAGGCAAATTTTCCAAATCTGGCCCATGAGGTCCTTGGTTTCCACACTAGGAACTCATGGAGCATGGCAAGCATACACAGCACACTGCTTGTGCAGGTATACACATGGGTGCACACACAGACTGAGCATGCTGCCGTATATATACACGTGTCCAGACCTGCACAACCCTGTGAGCAGCCTAAGGCAGAATCTCTGCCGAGGTCCCACAGGTGCTGGCAGAATTCACCTGGTCGAGCTATCGTCTGACTGATGCCTGCCCTGTGTGCCAAAATGCCACAGACCAAATCTCCGCTGTGCCACTGCTGGGTCTCCCCAGGGCCCTGAGGGTGCACGATCCCTCTTTTAGACCCCATCATGATGTTGCAGAGACCTCTGAGGTGCCGCTCTCCTCCTTCCTCCCCTTTCCTTTCTCCCCCAGAGGGAATCCTGTGGCAGATTTCAAGTTCCTGAGTAGGAAGTTCCCAGGTCCTGACACTAGCCAGAGGAGGCAAGCGGTGTTGGAGTTGCATACTGTGTAGCAATGCCAGAGTGCCCCAGCCTGGGACAAAGTGACTGCTCCCCTCAAAACAGTTGCTGAATTAGTGACTAAAACCATAATTAGTCCCAACTCAAATGGGACTGGGATTAATTAATAGCCCTTGATAAGTCACATACACTTTTTAGAACTTTAGCTCCCTCATGGGTAAAACGTAGGTAGACATAACTGTGCATAGGACTTTGAGGGCTTAATGTCAAACCAAAGTATGCTCCACACCCAATGGTGTCCTTTCTCTCCCAAAGCAGTGCAAGCACAGACTGCTTGGTGTCTTCGGGGTGAGGGTCTGAGGACTCTGCACTTTAAAGTGGAGCTAGAAAGAGTGTCTGAGGAGAGTCTTGGAGGAGGACATTTCCACTAACCAAAGCTCTCCATGTCCTGCCCCACGGGGAGGACACGGACACGTGCAGTTTCCCCACTGCTGGAAGCCACCTGAGGTGGGACTTGGTGGTTCAAAGGTTCAAAGTTCGGCTCTCTCAGCTGCTGAGCAGGTGCAATTACCAAGAGCTCCTCTGAGCCTTGGGACTCTCGGTTTTATGGCCTCCTTTTGCTCTGCTCATTGAGTTGGTGTTTGGGGGGAAAGGGCCAGGTTTGAGAGCAGTGAAAGCAGGAGAAAAACATATCTGGGCCCAGGTCCCAAGAGTGGCTAAGTGTTCCAGAGCCTTCCAGGGCAGAGGGAGCAGACAAGATTAAAAACAGTGAAGCCAGCCTGAGTCTCTGCATGGTCCGAGGAACCAGCTGTCCACCCAGCACAGCCTCCTGGAGCCTGGCTTCTAGATGCACTGGGGGGGTCTCCACACGGGCACCAGCACCAATCACTGAGCTGCACTGGGAAGCAGCACCGTGTTATATGAGTATATGAAACTCAAGTCACTCTCATGCACACACACGCATGCAGGCAGGGTGGGAGGTTCACCTGGGCAGAAGGTCTGCCAAGAAACCCTGAGAACAAACTGTAGCCTGGACAGTAGAAAACATGGCCCTAGGCAGTGGTTTTATACCCCTCTTTGGATTTGAAGGTCATCAGTATTCTTCCCACAATTTCCAGCTCTATTTCTCAAATGACAAGGGAAGAATTTCTGTATGCTCTCTACCTCATCTTTATTTTTTTCTTGGTAGATTTGAGGATTACTTGTGTCATTGTATCTCATAACATCTATTTCTGTATAAGATGGGGGAATTCCTTTCCTCTCCACAATTCTCTCTTCTCAGCCTTAACACTTTCTGGTGTCTAAAGATGTGTCATTTATTTATTTATTTAGTTGACTAATGCTTAATAAGAGTCTGTTAGAGTCAGGTGCAGTGGCACATACCTGTAATTCCAAATATTTCTGGAGGCTGAGGCAGAGGAATTGCAAGTTCAAGGCTAGCTTAGGCAACTTAGGCTCTGTCTCAAAAAAAAAAAAAAAAAAAGGAAGGGAACAGGAGATGTAACTCAGGGGCAGAGCATTTACCTAGTGTATATAAGGCCTCAGTACCAAACACACACATGGCCTATTACAAGTTGTTTTTAAGGAACAGGAGATGTCCCCTGAACAAGACAGTGACAGCATCAGCTCTCATGAAGCTCACAGCCTGGTGAGGAGACAGGAAATATGAGATGCTCTGAGATGCCCAAGTGTGCTGCCTAGTCACCTTCAGGATGGTGAAGGGCAGCCTCAACCTGCTGCCAGGCAGGGAAGTTCTGGCCAATTCAGCCTCACCCATGCCTACTTGGGGATGGCCTCAGCTGAGAAGAGCTGTTCCAGAGCCATCCACACCCTGTGCATTTTGATCTGCTCTTTGGACTCTTCTGAGGGCTGCCCCAGCTTGAGTTACTGCGCAAACCCAGCCCGCCTGCTCTTCCTGTTTCCACCTGGTTGTTGACCTGGGAAGCAGCGCTGTCAAGTGCCTAACAAATGGTTTTCCTCTACAAGCCCTTAGAAATCAAGAAGCCAAAAGCAAGGAGGACTGATGATGGCTAGGGCTCTAGGAGATGACAGTCATCGGAAACTGAGACAACGCTAGCGAGAGTCTTGAAGCAGTGTGTTCCTGGAGTTGTGCACTTTTCATATTCCACTAGCTGGAAAGTCATGGAGTCTGAAGGGAAAGGGCACCTTCTCCATAGCACAGTGACACACAGGTAGGAATCTGGAAAGTGTGGACACTGATTTACTCTCACCCACTCACCTGAGGACAGGTGTCAACCATCATGGGCAGAAAAGCTACAGCCCAGGCAAATCCCCGCAACTGTTTGTTGATAGCTTACACTTCAGTCAGTGCTTTGAAAAATGTGTAATACTTTGAACAACTTCTTGGTATCAGCTATGACAGTTCAAGGTGGAAAATATACTAAGCATAATGAAAGAAAATATGTTCTTCAGTAAAAATTAAGGAAACCTAAAAACCAGAAATCACAAAAGAGAAATGAAGATTTAAAATAAAATATATAAATTATAACAATAAATATGAGGAGGTTAAATTGTTATAACAAAATAGTCTCATATGGAGAAGAAAAATCAACTTAAACCTCAGAGACACACAAATTACACTGAAGTAAAATATCAATCAAGAGTGTAGTATATGATTACCAACAAACAGAAAGTAGTGATCATGATTTTAATGTGAAGAGTCAGAAATTACAAGTACATATGGTTACACAATATTTTCCCCTTTTTCCCCCCTCTGCTTAGTTTCTTTCCCTTCTGTCACTTTCTGAAGGAATAACTTTAAAGAGATGTGAAAGAGAAAATCAAAGTTAAAACACATGTTTCATATGGAACAATACATGGTGAGACTGCATATGTCATAAATGTGTTTGCCATATAATATATGGCAAGAGAAGAAAAGCTAAGAACACACAGTGGAATATTACACAGCCTTAAAAAGGAAAAAGGGAGGAAGCCTAGGGACAATGTATTGCAGCCTCAAGGACATTATGCTAAGAAAAGCAAGTCCTAAAATGATAGAAACTGTACAATCCCACTCATATGGAGTACTTAAAGCAGTTAGAAATTACAGAAACAGAAAATAGAAGGGTGGTTATCAGAGGCTAGAAGGAAGAAGTGTTTAGGTAGGTACAGCATTTCAGTGTTAAAAGATAAAAATTCTACTGATCTGTTGCCCATGAGTATACTTAACCCCAATGAAGAATACACTTAAAAATGGTTAAAATGATAAATTTAATATTTTATGGGTTTTTTTTTTTTTTTTTTACACAACAGTAAAGAAGGAGCAAGAGGAGGCATACGGAGGGAGAAGAACACAGATGAAGGGAACAGGATGGTGTGGCTGAGCGTTCCGTTACAGGAAGCAAGTGGGGTGTGGGGAAGCTATACAGCAGGTTGCAGGAAGTTGCCTTTGAATACTTGAGAGAAAACCAAGTTCAGGTAGAAATCTAATCTTGACCTTCCTCTTCTCTCTCTCACTTTTTAAAAATGAATGACCAGTTGGGGACCAGACTTCCCAAAGAACCTCAGGCTTTTCCAAAAATTTTTTTAAAAATCTGCAGTGTTCTGAGTGTGTCAGTGTCATGAACTCTGGGTTCGAAACTTGACCGATATCCAAGATTGCTTCTGCTGTTTCAGTTCCAGTTTTCAGGCCTGGATTGTCAGTAGGAGGTTCCTATCCATAAAAGTGAATGA
The DNA here is from genome assembly GCA_004027595.1 of Dinomys branickii. NCBI lineage: Eukaryota > Metazoa > Chordata > Mammalia > Rodentia > Dinomyidae > Dinomys > Dinomys branickii. The sequence continues at coordinate 55,539 of PVLD010005691.1, read as the reverse complement.
AAGAATAGTTTGTGAAGTGCAGTTTGTTACTGCAAACAGAAACAGATGTCACTGTTTGGGTAGAGTCTGCATATGCTTACTGGAACGTCTCCATGTTTATAATACCCATTTTCACAGTATTTTTTAAAAAATCTACACTTTTTTCAAGAGGTAAAAAAAATTACCTTAAAGTGCTATTAAAGTAAATCCCAAGCTACTTTTAAGTGCTAAAATATCTTTGTTTCTAAAATTCTTCTGTCAAAGAACAACCAAAATAGTATTTCAAGTTATTTAGGAAGCAACATTTGTGAGATGTCATACGAAATGTTTAGAATTTGGTGGAAGCTGCTGTATAATGAAAGAAACCTTCATTGCCTCAGTTTTTATTATTAAACAGAGAATTAAAGTGAAATAATAATGAATTCAAATCATGAAGCTACAAAAATATTAAAATATAAGAAAAAGTAATGCAATAGAAGTTGATGATCTAAAGAATAATAACACGGAGAAGGAAAACTGAGAAGTTTCTTGAAAAACCAACAAACATGCACAAATCTCTCTAATTTAAGAAAAATGAATAATATTAAAAATAGGAAGTATAAGTATAGATTTTTACATTTTAAGGATAAGCTTGAATATATTTTACAACTGGTTAACCATTTGGAAAGAATGTCTTTAGTCATACAAAACCTCATATTCATTCAATTCCACTGTAATACAAGAATAAAATATAAGTGAATATTTATATTAATTTATACTGGAGAGGTACATTGTAAGCCTGGCACCAAAAGCAGCAACTATACATGAAGTATATACATGATTCTTGCATCACATTAAAAAACCAAAACTTACTACAGGGGAGAAACAGGAGGATTAAGCGAAAAATTGGAAAAATATTGTAAGATAGTTACATATATTATGATTATATCATGTAACAGAACTAAAATTACTAAATTAATATAATATCCAAAGTCAAGTATGTAAATTTAAAATATTTGGGCTATTTTAGATGCAATGGGTGTGATCATTTAGTAATAATATAAAATTTTCAAGTCCTGAATTGTAAAACATTAAGGGAATAATGCCATCTTTGGTATGAACTCTCTAGTGTGTAGTTGGGGTCATATATCAAATAGTGTTAAAAATTTGTCCACAATTCTGATGGAATTTTACTTCTAGAAAGTTATCTAAGGAAATGATGAGACCAATCTGTAGCTACTTAGTGAAAATGATGGTTGCCATGTTTTTAAAAAAATCACACCCCCATACTAAGAAAGTAGATTCTTATCAACAGGGAATTGGTAGACTTAATTCTGTGTATGATAGACTGCTATGTAACCAGTGAAAAATGACATGGTGTGTCTATATCTGTTAGCCACCCTGAAAGATACCAACAATATGTTTAATGATATCAACACGTTCTAGTAAAATCCTGTTTTTGTTTAAAAATGTGTATTTGGACACGTATATATATATTTTTTTTTTTGAGATATTTCCATTATGGAGATTCCTTGTTTAACAACCAAGTTCCATTCCTAAGAATAGGTTGTTAACTGAGTCGGTCGCTAAATGAGAAACTATCTATAGTAGGTACCTTTAGAACAAAGAAATGGTCAAAGGAAAGTCCAACTTGATGGCTTTGCTTTTCTTTACAGAACTTACTTGCAGCACTGCAATGTGTAACAGAACACAAAACAACAGCATTGTACTATATAGTGCAATCAGCAAAAATCATAGTACAGCACTACAGAAGAAGCCACCAGAAGGCCACACTGCGCTCACGCTCCTGGGTTGTCAGTCCCAGTGCGGGTTGTCAGTCAGAGCAGCGGGTCATAATTCTGAACAGTCATTAAACAGGTGAGTCGTTAAACAAGGACTCTCTGTGCTAGTTGAAGCTGGGGATTGCTGTGCTGATCTACAGTTTCCACTCTGATAGGTGATGTGTTGTTTTTTAAAAAGTGAGAAAATACAGCGTTAAATAAAACCTGTAACAACATTTTTAAAAAGTACACTCAGTCGTTATATTCTATACAATTGCATTCCAGCACACTTTCTGTTTTCCCATGTTTATTTTTACTTCTCTTGCTATGATTTCTTCAGCACAGACATTCTTACTAAGCTGTTCACCCAGGGTTTTATTAAATAACATTAAAGGTGAGTATTTCAAACTGGGAGGAGGGAGGCAGGAAGGGGAAAGGAAAAAAGAATAGAGGAAGAGATGGAAAAGAGGGGAAAGGAAAGGAGCAGGAGGAAAAAAAGGAAGAGAGAGGGGAAGGGGAAAGAGAAAGAAGGAAGGGAAAGGAAGGGGAGGGGAGGAAGGGGAGGGGAGGGGAGGGAAGGGAAGGGAAGGGAAGGGGAGAAAGGCAGTGGGGAAAAATATTTAGTTATAGACACTGTTTCTGCGCACATGCATATTTAATGCCTGGAATTGACCCCAAAATCCCAACCATAGCCACCGCCTCTGCCCATCAGTATTTCTGCCACGTCCTGTTTTGGGTGACTTTGCGGCTGGTGATACCAGTCCTCTGGACTTGGCTCCCTAGGATCCAAGCTGGGAAAGCCTTTCCCATAAGGTGCAGATGTTGGCTCAACAGCTGGAGTACAGCACCACACAGTTCCTCAATCCTGAACAGACATTACCTAATTGATAAGGACGTCCCTCTAAGGAGCCCGTTCCCAGCTCCATGTGACACACAGTCACCCTCTGTCCCCTTTGCCTGTGACATCAGCATTCTTGGCTGGGCTGTTGGAAGGAACTCCTTTTCCCCCCCAGATAAATACAGATCTAGGACTGCGCCATTCCCATAGGAGCCACGTAGCCACATTCTCCCTCCCATTCCCGTACTCCAGACCCTGGAGTATGAGCCCCACTGATGCTGGCCCAGCGCAGCTGTGCCTCTCACCAGGACCCTGAAATGGGGAGAAGTGACAGGAGGCTCCAGGCCCTCAGTGTTCCTGGATGACGCTCACATAGGAGCCCCGAGGGAGAGGGCCCAGCTCTCCCTCTCTTCCTCTGTGTTTCCCCCGCATAATTTTACATCAGCGTTGAAAATGTCCATCTGGCCTCTGCTGGCAACCAGCTCCTCATGATAACATATTTCACTGACAGTTCTTGGAGGTGGCCAGTGAGCCCCAGGAGCAAAGCGGCCAGGCTACTGTGAGCCATCTAGGCCCAGGCCCAAGGGAAGCAGAGCAGAGCCTGCACTGCAGAGAAAACCTGAAGGAGTCCCTTGGCCACCTCTCACCCTTGGTGACTTCCGTGAGGCTCTCTGTAGGCGCTAGGGTCCTTGGCACGTCCCCAGGTACGGCTGCAAAGACGATTCTTTTCCTCAGTACCACAGTCTTCACACTGAGGTTTGCTCTGTTTGTTGTTTGTTTGGTCAATATGCATGAAGTGTTCTGAGGTCCACGCATTTGGTGTATGTGGCATGATGATAAAAAAATCTGATGGATGTTTAAATTAAAAAGTAATTTATTGTAGTAAAAGATACACTGATGTTATTCCTCCTTTCATATACTTATCCCTTCATTCCTGCCACTTCCTGAAGCAGTTCTGGAAGTCCTCTTTCCTGAGTGTCTTTAGTTGCGCTCTCATGGCCGCTTCAACGTCCTGAATCAATTCAAACATTTCCCTTTCATGGTCATTTAGACTTTGTGAAGGAGCCAGAAGTCACATGGTGCTCCACGCACTGAATAAAATGGATGAAAACATAGTATAATGTTTTTAATTGACAAAAATTGCTCTGTTTTTAATTAATTCAGGACATTAACACAGCCACAAGGGCTGAGGATATAGCTCAGTGGAATAAGTGCTTGCCAGGCAAGCACAGGATCCTGGGCTCAATCCCTGATACCGCACCAAAAAAAAAAAATTAACACAGCCACAAAATATTCATGAAAGAGAACTTCCAGAACTGCTTCAGAAAGTGTCAAGAACAATGGGATAAATGTTCCAAAGTGAGGGGGAAGATTTTGAGGGGGATTCATGGCAATCTCTCTTTTACCATATAACTTTTTAAAGTTAAATGTTCACCATATTTGTATATGTCCAAATGGCCAGTGTCCCTCTGCTGGGCTGGCATTACCTCTCCAACACCCACAGGAAAAGATGCTGTTATTGGTGGAGCTGTCTGAAATCTGAACCGTGCAAAGGGTCCCCAGTGTTAGCAGAGCAGCCAGCGCGGCAAAGCTCAGAATTATCTTCCCAACGTGGCCTCTTTAAGGGCAGGGGCCAGAGGCCTGAGGAAGGAAAAGGAGGCTGCAGTTGATGCCAGGTGTGGTGACTGCACATCTAGTCATTTGCCATCTGTCCTGACAGCACTGTGTGCAGGGTGAGGATGGGGGGAGGTAGCAGTGTGACATCAGTCTCTCCTGTTGCCCAGGCTTTAGGGTCAGCTCACTGTTCTGAGGCTTCAGGAAAATTTCTCATCCCAGCTGGGTCTCCCCTGGTGTGTCCAGTGGAAACATCCTGCTAGCATATCTGCCTGTGGAAGAATGGTGGGGTTCTGGACTAGACCCCGCCCCATGCCCTTTAACTTGTAGCCTGCCCTGGCTGGCCATGGGCCCTGGCTCTGAACAGGCTCAGCAGATACCCCACATTGCCCCAGGAGGGGGCAGAGAGCCTGTTGGAGCCTGGCCACTGGTGGGGGAATTGAGGCGTCACCTTCTTTGTCCTTGGTGAACGAAGGGGCTCATGCCAGTGTCTAACCCCCTCCCTCCACCAGGGCAGGGCAGAGTGGCTGTGGGCCTTTGGTCTGGCCCATCCTGTTCTGGTTTTCCCACTTCTCCTGGTCCTGTAATCCTGGGAGGCTTTGGGCAATTGGGGCCCTCCTTTTAGGTCCCTGTCTCTCTCCTCTGGGTGGGAAGGAATTCTTCCCTCTCATCTCTGCCAGGGCTGAGCTGGCAGGATTCTCACCAGCTGCTTCCCTCTCTCTTTTTGTTTTGCTGGCTACTTGCTGGCCCAAGCTCAGTCAGAGCAAAGAGCTCAGGGCCTCCTCTCCACTAAGAGTTTGCATCTCTCCGGGAAATGACAGCATGTAGCTCCTCACCTGAGGGCCGTAATATTTTGTGTGATAACCACACAGCTTTTCTCTGTCCTGGGAACCCACTGGAGATGGGACCAAGTAAACTTCTATTTCATGGCTCACTGCCTTGAAGAGATCACAGCTGCAACTCTACAGAGAATAAACATACACCGCCTAATCTTTCTCCCTGCCGGGATGGTTTGTTGAAATTGGTGAAATGATGCAGACCCCACCAAAATGGTTTGATAAGTGTTGTAAGTCCAGCTTTGTGATTATTTGACAGGGGGAGTGTACTCTGCTGCTTCTGATAAATTTGAAAGAACCCTCCCTGTTATTACCCAACTCTTCCTACCACAGACACCCTGGCCTATGTACACATAGCGCTCCTATGTCTACCAAGTGTGTACTGAATGCACATTCCATTTCTTTCCTTCTGGAGTCTATGCTAGAAAGGAAGAGAAAATCTCATTCTGATTTTATGGTCCTTCCTTAGGTTGTCAGGACACTGTCACAGAGAAATCCAAGTCTGAAAAATTCATACTATACAAGACACACAGATTGCTTTCCTTCCAGCAAAGATCACCAAGCTACATACTACAGGCCAAATCCTACCCATGGCCTGTTTATGTACATCTTATGCAAGCTACCTTTATACTCTTAAATGGTTTCCAAGATCCAAGGAATAATATTTCATATACACACAAAGCAAGTGAAATACAAATTTCAGTGTCGATAAATAAAGTTGTACGGCCCATGCATTCACTCGCCATTTATGGCTGCTTCCACACGATAGTGGCACAGTTGATCCTGATAACTAAAAGTATCTACCATCTTGGCATTTACAGGAAGTGCTTGGGGACCTCTGAGCTAGCAGAGTTTTAGAAGTTTTCATGGGTGCCTGACCGAGGAAGACAGCAAAGGATGAAGCCAGCTGGCTCTTGCTGGCACATGGCCCTCACCGTAACTGAGCCCAAAGAGAAGCAGACGTCTCATCCCCTGGAGATGCAGTACCTTTTTAATCTGTTGACCACACACTGACCTGCCAGAAATACCCTCCAAGAGCTGCCGAAATGTAGAAATGTTGATTCTGCAGCATGACATCATGTCCTTTATACACACAGAATCATGACAGGACATGATATAATGGCCTGTGCAAATATAAATTGCATGGTCAGAGACCCCACTGTATCAGGAAGAAAGAAATGGCAGTGAAACAAATCATGATTTAGGAAGCCTTGGTGTTTTTGGTGGGAATGTTCAGCATGGAGAGCCCATCTCTTGCAGTGAAGGCTGAATTTTGTGTTAGATGCTCCATGACCAGCTGCTTCCCTTCTTCCTTTGCTCTTATATTGGCGATACTGCATAAGAGCTGTGTGTTTTGGGCTTGTTTTATTTTTTGGTCTTTGCTCCATAATATTTCTTGGCAAGGTCACTTTCAAATTCTTAACTACTATTGGAGCAACATGCCAGATGAGAGTTCCCAGAACTTCTTTACTTTAAAAAAAAAAAAAACTATTGTAATTGAAATACTTTAAGATTATTTAAGTGCTAGAGGAAGTTTTAGAGAAAATAATGCACAACCATATCCTATGTGCTAGTGTATAGGTGGATGGAGAAATGAGAGAGATGATATTTTTTTCCTTCCTGAAGGAAGGTGTGGAAATTCTGTTGGCTTACAGATGATACTTGCCCCAAAGCCAAATTATACCATGTGATTATAAAATATGGTACGGGTTTAAATTAAAAAATGATTACAGAAGAAGACACATTGTCAATAATTCCCCTTCAAACACACTTATCCCACTGCTATTGCCACTTTCTGAAGCAGTCCTGGCAGTTCTCTTTCATGAGTGTCTTCAGTTGCACACTTGTGTTTGCATCAATGTCTCGAATCCATCCAAACATTTACCTTTCATGGTCATTTTGACTTTAGGCAAAGTCCAGAAGTCTCATGGTGACAGATCTGGTGAGTAAGGTAGATGAGGATACACTGCCATAAGAACAGTGGGATCAGTGTTCAAAGTGAGGGGGGATATTCTGAGGGAAATTAACAGCATGTCACACTGTAATAATTTTTTTTTAAATGTTAAGTATTCACCATAGTTTTGATCACTTATCAGCTATGAATTGTTTCCACAGACATGAAACCCCACTACTGACCCCAAATGTCATTTTTCCAGCTCAGAATGAGCATGAAGAACGTGCAGGTAAGAAGTTCAGGAAAGTTGAGGGCACCATGCACCTCTTTTTCTCTTTTTTTCTGAGTGACCGTGGGCATCAACAAGGACAACGACAGCAACCGCAGAGAGGAGCATGGGGCCCAGTAAGCTCTGGTGTTTGTTAGCTTCAGGGAAGGCAGTGGGCAAGGGGGGGGGTCACCTTCCAGGCACTGAGCACAGCGCATCCTAAGTCCCCCCACCCATCTTGCTGCAAACCCCAAGAAAATCACTTTCCAGCCTCATGCACACGGGGCACCTGATCTAATCAATATTCTATTGGTGTTGGAATCGCAAAGAGATTCCAAGTCAGCTGGCTCCTACTGGTGTCTTCTGTGCGTCGGATGCTGTGCCAGCGATTTCTGTGCACTTGATTTTACTTAATTTCCCCAGCACCTGAGTGATGGTCAGCATTAACTGTGTTTTGCAGATGAAGAAGCTGAGGGGCCTGGATACCTTGTCCCAAGCCGCACAGCTGTAACTCACAGGGACTCACATCTCTGTGGGCTGACTGCTCCTTCCACCACTCCTCTCTGGTGCTCCAATAAAACAAAAGAGGCAGACATGGCCTCGGGGAGGTCTCCGATTTGCAAGAGGAAGAATCTCCAAGGAACCAATGATGAAAGCCCCATGGACCACCTCTGGCATGACCTCTGCTGCTTGTCCACAGTGGAGCTTTGGGGTTAGATGATTCTCTCTTGAGATTAATATTTAAAAACCTATAATGTTCTGCATCCGTTAGCCAAGTCATGGGCAAGTGAAGGACTTCTGGGCTTCTCTTCCTCATTACCCACCCTACCCAAGCAACGTGATGCCCACCTCGCGGGCCTGGGTGCTCCCCAGGACCGTCCCTCCCTCTGAGGGCAAGCTGAGCCTCTCCGCACTTCACACTTACCTCTCTCCTCATGCTGATGTTAATGGCTCGTTTCCCTAAGGTTCTCTTTTCACCTTTTAACCATGTGTCTGTCGCCTCCGCTTCTTAATGGCTTTCGGGCATCCTGCGGCACCTCGCTGCACTGTGCCGCTCCGCAGAGACTCCCGCCGGCCTTTCTCCTTGGCTAGGGGCTGCTTACAACTTGTACAGCGGCATCTTAGACACAGTTAAGTGTTTACTGAAGAACTTTCCAGAGGGCCTGTGGGTGTGGGTCAGAGCACGGGACTGCCGCAGGACGCTCCGAGGACAGAGCCCCGCTTGTGGGCCGGAGCTCAGTTCCACGATCGCAGCCCCCAGTGGATGATGCCATCTGCAAGGTGAAGGAGCCCGAAGAGGACACACTCATCTCGCAAACACCTCGGAGCTGGGCTGCACGGAAGCTCTCCTGTGCTCGTTTTGTCTTCATGCTTGGTGCGTGCTTTCCTTTTGAGAACATGAATGGAAGACAAGAACCCCACGGCCCTTGCTCAGTGGGGCAGGAGAACCCAAGGGATGTGTTCAGTTCCTCCTGCCATCAAGAAGCGCTGCAGCTGCTCCTCTGCTCAGCCTTCAGGTTTGTCAAGGTGACTTTCACACCCTTGAGAATCCATGGAGGGACCAGGAGACTGACGTGGCTGTACAGCACTTGCTTCTAATGTTCTAATAAAAAGAGACATAAACCCCACCGTGTCAGATTGGGCTAGATGTAATTTCCAGATGCTGCTGCGGTGAGATTACTGCTTCCCTCACACACCACCCACCTTGTCCTTTGGGAAAAATCAAACGTTCATGGGATGCAGAAAGGAATCTTCAGCCAGGTGGAAAGGGTCTGTCTGCAGCAGCGGCAGAAGATGGTCAGGAGCTGTACTCCTCGGAAGTCTCCTCTCCACTTGTTTTTTCAAAACAAAAAACAGTTCCTACTCCATAGCACCAACTTGCCTTAGTAAAGACATCGAGTTTATTTTTCACTCTGGATGAAAAAAATCCAGACCCAATCCGTAAACTTGCTGTTCTGCTGCAGGAAATGTGAGGGGTAGATTTCCACTGGCCTGTGTTTCAAAGCAGGTACGGATGTAATAGATGCTCTGTAAATGCAGTTGTGTGAAGAGCATAGATTCCTCCTTCAACTGTAGAGTAGCTGTGACAGATCTCAGGCCTTGGGGTACTTGGGTGTTTGCTCTTCTGAGGGGTGGGCCTCTGAGTCTCACCCTGTTTTGAGGCCCACAACCCTGGTCCCTACTTCAGTGGTCCTGCTGATGGTAGATTAAGAAGCCCAGTTCATTGGTTATCTTCTGGTTTACCTATGACATCATCCAAACCGGGCTATTGCTGAAAATGGGAGGGGCTGCTATTGACAGTGATGCTGAATGGCATGAAATACTCAACTATCCTTTCCAGAACCAATGTAACTTATGCCTGAAGCACATCAACCACAGGAAAGCAAAGGGATTGAACAGAAAAGTACCTTAGAGGTCACTGCCTTTCATTGTCTTAGAGTAAGACAGTTAGAAGCAAACATGTGGACCAGAAGTCCACCTGGTTTTGCCCAATGCCTCGCAGCTTGATAGTACCTGGGTTCCCCAGTGTCCAGCTATACACTGTGCCTTTTGTCCCCACTCAGCACTCCATGCACTGCCATTTATTCCTCTGTGTGTAGTTCTATATGGCCAACGTGCCAAAGGAAAGCGCGGAATGACCACAAATTCTTGCTTTGTATCACAGCGAGCATAACATGAGCCCTGAGACGAGTTTGCATCATTGACTTCTTGGGTGACTTCTGATAAAGTATGGAATCCCTTCGCATCCTGCTTCCTAACTTGGAAAATCAGGAGAGATAACGGGTTGCTACCTGTCTCTTCAGGTGTATGAGAGGAATAGATGCAAATATAGACAAACCCCATGGAATTGTGATCAGGAGGGCAGAGTTTTACACATATGAGGTGTGATTACAAAATATGGCCAGCTTTTAAAAAGATTTATTACAGTAAAAGACACCTTGCAACTAATTGCCCTCAAAATATTCTTCTCTTCATGTCCCACTGTGCTTGCCACTTTCTGAAGCAATTCTAGAAGTCCTCTTTTGTGAGTTTCTTTAGTTGCGTTGTTGTGGCTGCCTTGATTTCCTGGACTGATTCTAAACCTTTACCTTTTGTGGCCATTTGGACTTTAAGGAAGAACCAGAAGTTGTGTGGTGCCAGATCTGGTGAATAAGGTTCATGAGGACACATACTGTAATGTTTCTATTTGACAGAAATTGCCATAAATGTAAACTATAATCTGCTTCAGAAAATGGGATCTGTGTATTTGAAGCAAGGGGGGGTTAATGACAATGTGTATTTTATTGCAACACATTCTTTAAAAATTTAAATATTCACCATATTTTCTGATCATGCCTCATATACATGGAGTAACAGGAGTTGATTAGCACACTGCACAATTAGTCCTAGCATGCTAATGGACCTATTATTGCATAGAACTAAAGATGATAAAGCACCCTGAAGTAACCTGTGTAACCATAGTAACTTGTTTGAGGGAAGAGTGTGAGGGGACCCTGAAGAGGAGGACGCATAGGGAGTAGAAGCTCATTCAGCGTTGACATGACGTCCTTCATCAGCGCACAGATACCATGGTTCCTGTCTAACCATTTTCAGGAAAATGTAATGTGTCCTTGCTGTGCCCTCAAATCCCTGTGATTGTTTTCCCCAAATGGCAAATGCTCCATGGGTGCAAACCCCTGAGAAGTTGTTGATGTTTGCTACAGTTGGGATGTGCGTTGATGGTGTCCTCCAAGTTTCATGGGCAGGAAACCTGGTCCCCAGCATGGCAACGTGGAGGGGGCTGAGCCTTTAAGAAGCAGAGCCTACTGAAAAGTGATAAGGTCATTGCACATGATGACCTGCAAGGAGTTAGTGGTCTCCCCAGTGAGTAAATTCTCGTGAAAGTATGTGGTTATAATAGCACACTACTCCCTTGAACTGAGCCCCCCACCCCCCGGCACAGAGCCATTTTCTTTCCTGCCTCTTTACCATGTGTTGTGACACAATCAGGGGATCCTCACCAGAGGCCAAACCAATGGAGCTACTTGATCTTCAAGTTTCAGCCTCAGAAAGTGTAAGATAAGTCAGATTTTCCTTTATACCACACCCAGACTTGGGTGTTTTGTTTTAGCAACAGAAAACAGACTGAGACAGCACTGATGAAAAATGCTGGGCCACTGCCTCAACTTAACTCCTTTGTCCTCAAATGGCCAATTGAAGGCAATCAGCTGCCAGGTTTCAGGCTCAGTGACCATTATGCAAATGTGGATGAGATTTGCTTCTTTGGGCACAGCTTCTTGTGCACTCTACAGATTGATTTCTTCCAGCAAGGACATGTTCCCATATATACTTTCCAGGCATTGCTGTATGTGACATCTGCACTGCTCTCAGAGCAAGTCTCATTCAGATGGTTCCCTGGCTCCTGGCCTCCCTGAGGCGGAGGCTTAAATCAAGGGTTGCATCTCAAGAGAGCCAAGCATGGGAGGCATGAAGAGCAAGTTAGCTTGCAAACCAGCTGCCAAGCACTGGGGAAAGGTAAGGTTTAGGGCTGGGTTTCCTTGAATCTGAGGCTTAGGCAATAAGAAGCATAAAACTGAAAGGGTGTCTGACACCAGCATGCCTGGTCGACCAGGTGAGAGGGGTCAGAAAGTGGGGCTCACTTTAAGGAGATGGATTTTCAGAGAGAAGATTTTGGTAGGCTTAAGGATTCACTGAAAAGCCTCCATTGAAGGAAATCAGGGGTCAAACAGGGGCCCTGGAACAGCCAGGGATTCTTGTAGGGACGATATCTCGCAGAGCTCTTGTATTACTCCAAGAGGAGGATGTGGACAAGGAAGGCGCTGTTGTGAGGAAAGCCCAGCTGCTGTGGGAGCCTCTAGAGACCCACAGCGAGGCAGTGCAGAAATGGTAACGTCAACTCCTTCCCAGGGAAGAAGACAAAGATATCAGGAGAGACCACAAACACACACACATCCCGAGGAATTCAGGAAATGTGAAGCAGGGGATGAGATATAGTTTTTCAAGAGGCACAAGAGGAGAGTAAAGGGAGAGACTGTCCCTTTATTACATGAAGGAAGAAGGAACTGGGGAATGAGACTGTTTCTCCCCAAGCATGGGGATCTGGAAGGTTCATTTTACCTGGGAATGTGAACTGGCCATAGAAATAAGAATGAGCTTTCCTTTAAAAAGGCTTTATACAAGCCAGGTGTGGTGGTGCATGTCTGTAATTCCTGCACTCCGGGAGGCTGAGGCAGGAAGATTACAAGTTTAAGCTCAGCCTGGGCAATTTAGCAACTTAGGGATATCCTATCTCCAAATAAAAAAATAAAAGTAAAAAGGGCGGGGGATGCAGCTCACTGTGAAAGCCTTAGGTTCAAACACCGGTGCTGCAAAAAAAAAAAAAAAAAAAAAGGTTTTAGACTTTGATGTCCCCTTCTTTGACTACCTTACAAGTCAAAGGAAACAACTGAAAAGGAAAGTATGTGTGGCATAGATGCCCGCACATGTTTCAGGCATACATACAGTCTGGGGTGTGTGATCCAGGCCACCAAGAAAATTGCCAAGGGACTTGTTGGGTGGGAAGCACAGCAAACTATTTTCGAGTAATCTGAGGCAAACTTCTTTCAAACTCAGTCCCTGTACCAGAAAACTCCTGGAAGCCAAAGACCATTGCAAGCAGTTTGCCAGCACTTCGAAATGATCCAGACAGTCACATTTACCCGCTCATTCACTGTTTTATTCAACAAATAGTTATTGAAAATAATAGTGCCCACCAGACACTTCTAACAGCACTGAAAACCCAGACAGTGTCATAAATACAAGCTTCCTGCTGGGCCCACCCTGTACGCCAGGCTTGAGAGTTGGCTTAGATGTGTCCTTGCAACCTGTCTTGACCTTGAAGGTTTTTTGGTGTGTCTCACGCATCACAACCTTCAGGACAAGGAGGAAAAACTCTGTATTTGAGCCCAGAGAACGCCTGTGTAAGAGGAATGGATCAGCAGACACAAGGAATTGTCAGGCCTGACATCTTGACATCTCATCTGCTGGTCCAACAATTTTGTTAAATAGTCAAGGCAGAGCTAGGTGCGACCATGGAAACCTGTCATCCCACCTCTGAGGGAAGTTGAGGCAGGAGCACTGTACGTTGAAGTCCTGCCTGGGAAACTTAGCAAGAACCTGTCTCAAAAGAAAAATACAGAAATGAAAAGGGCTGGGATGGAGCTCAGTAAGAGAGGGTCCCTGGGTTCAATCCCCAGCACCATCAAAAAAAGAAAGAAGTGCAAAAGGTAGCACAGCAGTCTTACAGATGAGGAAACCGAGGTTCACAGTGATTAGAGACAGTGCCTGTGGACCCACAGCTAGTGAGCCACAATCAGGCCTTGTCTCTGTGAAAATTATCCAGAGTGGGTTTTTACTGGTGTCACATAGGATGAACAGAAGACAAACACATGAGTGAGCAAACCATAAAGTCCAGAGGTGAGGATGTTCGAGCCCTGGGGATTAGAGTCAGCAAATAAAACAGGCTCATGGGATGCCTGTTAAATCTGAAGTTCAGCTATGTCCCCATAGTGTCCTATTTCTTTTTTTTATCTTTTGTTAAATTGGGCCATCCTTCCAGAGAGGTCCTGGGAGGTGGCCATTTGCTGGTGCTGACCCATGTGGCACCCTGGTATATAACCTCAGCTTTGTCAGCCTCTTTAATGGGGTATGTGGATTGGATACGGCAGACAGGCAGCTAAGGGGCAGAGGAATGGGAGACCTGTGAGATCCGTGCCCCACGTAGACTCTGATGCTGACTGTATGTGAAGCCCCTCAATCCTCCCTCAATCCTCCGCCAAGAAACGGTGGGCTGTGCTCGCAGAGCCTGTGAAACTGAAGCCCAAATAGATGGAGGATGAAGATTGGGATGTCGACCAATAATCCAAGCAGCTGGCACTCTGATTTTCCTTCTCTGTTCCCCAGTAGTAGGACAATCATTTCCCAGGAGTCAGACCTGAGCTGTTTTGACACTCTTCTTTTTCAGAGATTGAACCCAGAGACTTCACACTAAACAGCACCCCCAGCCCTTCTTTTTCATTTTGAGACAGGGTTTCCCTGAGTTGCTAAGTTGCCCAGGTTGGACTCAACCACATGATTCTCCTGCTTCAGCCTCCCAGAGTGCTGGGACAGCAAGGATCCCCAAGGGAGGAGGGGGACATGTGAAGGAGGCCCAGGAGGACTGTTAATACACAACAAGCCATGAGAAGGTGTCAAGATGACAAATGCTGTCCTGCCCCAAGCACCAGAATTCCCTTTGGGAGGTATCTAAGGAAATGGAAGGTCCACTCTCCGGCTGGGGCTGGCTGTCAACGTCTCCCCACAGAGGCTCACCTCCTGCCTCCTGGGGCTGCTCAGCTTAGACCCGCACCCTCAGCTCTGCTGCTTTCACAGTCCCCACCCGAGCCTTCACAGTCACAGGGATGTGAGACCAGACAAGTTGGGACCTGGACCTGTGGGGAGGGGCGTAAGTGGAGATGCTGGACTGTGTGTGTAGGTGGGGAAAGAAAGAAGAGGTGTAAAGATTCCCAGTGCTTTTCCATTGTGTCTTGTCTTCCAAAACCAAAAGCAAAGGGATGGGCCCTTCAATTTTAGGACTTCATTTTACGTCCTTGCATCTCTCCTGAAATCCCCTCTACAGACAGAATCTACTTTCCTTTCACCTCGGGCATGAACAGAATGGAACAAAGAGAAAGGAAGGAGGGGGACAGAGAGAGAAAGAGAGGGAGAGAGAGAAGTCAAGTCCAACTCATGGCAAGCAACCCCTTCCTGCCCCCACAGTCTGCCCACCACTCTCTCTAAAAGGCTTTTTGCGTGAGCGATCCATACAAATTCAATTTGGGACTCTCAATAGAATGGCCACATAGAACCAATGGATGGGCCAGGTTAAAAAATTAAATGGTGTGGATCATCTTGGAGAGAGGAACTTTTGTTGACAACATTACTCTCATAGCCAAGGGTTGAGAAGCCAGGACAGAAGGCAGCCCCAGACACATCAAAGGCATTCGGAATACACTTGAAAACAGTGAGCGTGCGTCTTTAGTCTCTTCCCTGTGACTGGGATGTAATACCCAGCTCTGACAGCTGGAAGGAAGAGGTTCATTTGGGCTCACGGTTTTTAGTGGATTCAGTCCACGGCTGGCTGCCTCCAAGGCAGGAAGGGCCTGGTGGAAGGGTCTGTGCGGACAAAAGCTGCTGCTATCATGGTAACCAGGAAGCAGAGAGTCAAGGGAGGAGCCGGGGAGCAAAAGGGGAGGCGCCCTTTCAGGTCCCTAGTGATGCACCTCTTTCCCCTCCTGACAGCACATCCAGCTGTGAGCTCACCCACTGGCCATACCTCCCCCCATGATCTAATCACCTTCCCCAAGGTCCCACTCTCTCAACACGTGAGATGTGGGGGGATGTTCTACACCTAAAGCCATAGCCATGTGTCCACAAGGACTAGCTGGACTCACCAACAACCCAAGGCATGAATGAACTTCTGACACCTGCCCAATTCTTGGGACGCTGCGACTTGCCATCTGAGAGGGCATCCAAGAGGACATCTAATCTGTCTTCCAGGCCATGCTCATGCACCCTCACATGCATTTTTTTTATTTGAAAACATATGGATCTGGTTGAATGGTATGGCTCTCCAGCTGGGCAAGTCTCCTGCAGGAGAAACGGCTGAGTGCCCAGTGTTGTCCAGCATTATCCCCACTATCATCCTGGTCCCCACCATCCTCGCGGTATCAGAACTCTCTCTGGCCACTGCCCAGCACTTCCCAGACAGGGACAGGGCTGGCTCCTTCACTCTATGGGCACCAACGACACCTCTTCAGAAAGGCCTTTCTGGCCACCCTGAAGGGACCGGCACTCTGTCCTCATCGTCCTCTGTCTCCTTACTAGGTTCTATTTTTCTTCACGGCATTTATTTTGTGCATGTCTGTCTCCCCACATCCCATGTGAACAAGGTCAGATGAAAAGAAGCATCAGAGGTGACTTTGAAGGGAATAAATGTCGACTCAAAGACGAACCATTCGCTGTGCGAGGCAGCAAGCGAGAGAGCAAGAGCACTAGTGTGTGTGTGCACGCGCTGAACGTCCGAGCAAGTTAGGAGAAAGATAGGCGCTTCCAAGTCAGCCCTGGTTAGTGCTGGCTGATGGACGAACACTCAGGAAGTTGTTCGCTTTCTCCCATGCAGTCTCCGATAGACAGAGACGAGTCCTCACCTGGCTGTGCCCGGCCATCCTTCAGTGGGTAGGTGAGCCCTGTCCATCCCACAGATAAGAAACTGAGTTTGCTCAGGTCAGGACTTTTCTGATGTGCGGAAGTCAGGACAGAAGAGGAAGGGAGCCCTGTAACCCTGGAGTAGGAGACACAGGGGGTGGGGTGCTCCGCACAGTGCGGGATTGTGCTCATGGCTGGTAGCAAACACAGGACAACTGGCCAGAACCAGCTCTTCTGAGTGCACCACTGGAAGGCACGCTGAGGAGTCTGACCGCCAGCTCCATGGCCCCATGGCCCTGGGCCTCCTGTGCTGTCCCCGAGAGCCTCAGCCAGCCTGGACCCTCCTCCCCGTACCCAGGCTGCTTCCCCTTCCTCTATGCTCCATGTCCCCTGGACTTCCGGCACCCAGAGAAAGGAAAACCCCCTCCCTACATCTCCTCCAAGTAGAGCCCAGCCCACTGTCCCTTCCTGGGATCCACAGCGCAGAGGTCACAGCACCACCTGAGGCCCCTTGTCAGCCTCTCCAGACTGCTGCCCTTCCCCTCCTCTGTGCCTTGGGTAGCTGTGTCCTTCTTCCTGGAAAGACTCTCTAACCTACTTCATGCAGTGAACTCCTATTCATCCTCCACAGCCCAGTGGAACATGGTACCCTCCTTGACTCCCCCAAGAGGAGTTAACCCTGTTCTTGCTCTTCTCGGCCTCCCCATCGATGCCTCCAGTGGCTCTCTGTGCATTGTCCAGGAGGGAGTGACTGGGTAATGAAATTCATTGCCTGTGACTCCATTTCCTGCTTTTCCTGGCGCCTGCAGGGCTGGGACACCCTGAGGTGTGGGCTGACCTGTGTCACGCTGGATGCCCCAGCCCCTTGCCTACTGTCACACCTGCCTTCTGTGACATTCTGTCCCACGACTCAGTGGCTACACATTAGAAAGAGAAGGAAGAAGGAAGGGTGAGGGGAAAAGATGAGCATAATTTTTCCCACTGGAAAAGAAAGGAACCAGACCAGAGCCCTGTCCTTCTCCGCCAGCACTGTCCTCCCCACTGACACGGGCCTCCTGTCTCTGGACCAAGGTCCCCAGAAGGCCCGTCAGCTCCTCACACACAGCACCTGACCCTGTCTCTCTCCACCTGTGACCTCTGCCTCGTTTGCTCCAGGCCACAGGGGTCCCATACCCAACCCCCTCCGGAGACTCAGTACAGTGAACCCAAGACGAGGTTCCTGAACCACAAAGCCCGGCACTCACTTCCAGGCCAGCAAGCTTAGCTGCCCAAAAGGAAGGAAGAGCCCTGAGCCAGAGGCTGCGCTGAGGTGGAACCGTGCACGGCTTTCATAGTTGGAGCATGAACATTCATACACATGCATATCACGTGCTGTTTGCAAGCAGTCAGGTACTCGGGGCGGGATTTAACAAATGGATATAGAATTAGTTCTGCCACAACAAGCCATCTGTGTTTTTAAAATTTACCCCATGATGCAGGATTGCAGATAAAAACAGGGCCTGTGGGAAGAGGAAGGCTGGGGGTCAACACTCAAATATTCCACTGGTGACACAGTGTTTAAGAAATAATAATAAGGAGCTGGGTGTGACGGTGCACACCTGTAATGCCAGCACTGGAGGAGGCTGAGGCAGGAGAATCACAAGTTGAGCCCAACCTGGATAATTTAGCAATTTAATGAGACCCTGTCTCAAAACAGAAAAAATAAACAAATCCCAAGGATGTCGTTCAGTGCAAAGGCCCTAAGTTCAATCCCCAGTGCCACAGAAAACAATTCACTGATTTTGGAAAAGACAAAAGCCTAGTAACAATGATAGTTCAGTTTTACACACAATCAATGGTTAAAATATCACAATGATAAGTGCTTTCCCTTGAAAGGGGCTTGAGATTCACTCTCAGGATTGGGCATCTGGAGGGTCCCAGCTGTGAGGGCCCCAGGAGGCGGGGGGAGGGTAAGAAGGAATTTGGAAGGTGCAAAGTGTGTGGCAGGGGACCTGGTATGTGCATGTTTTAAAGCAGAGCTGACTGCACTATTTGAAAAGGCTGTGACCAGTGTGACTGAGTCCTCTTATCTTTTTTATTTCTCCCCCCCACCCCGGCCCTGTACTGGAGATTGAACTTGTGGCCTTTGCACTGAGCTACATGGCCAGCTTTTTTATCTCTAATTTTGAGACAAAATTCTTGCGAAGTTGCCCAGGCTGGGCTTGAACGTGTGACCCTCCTGCCTCAGCCTCTCAGAGTACTGGCATCACAAGTGTACACACCACATGCCACAGCCTTCATCTTTCTGTACATTTCCCCCACTACATCCACACTGGTGTGGGATAAAATTGTTGTGAAATCTCCTTTAAAAATACGGAAGCTCTGTTTTCAAACATGCTCTTCTTATTTCCCTGGGACTGTCTTGTCTGGCACTGTCATCAGTGTCCTGCCAATGTCCTGTCCTCACCCTACCCACCTTCCCCGATGACACTCTGTGTTTGGTTTTCTCTGAATCAACTTGCTTTTGCTGGGGTCGGTGGTCTCTGTGCCAGTCCCTTCACCTCTGGCAAAGGAAACCAGCAAGGAACTTGAAAACTATAAGCTGAAATCCACATGATCCAGAAGTGTCCTTCACCCCCAAGTAGGAAAAGGGGTCCCCTCTGGGTGGACACAACCCTGCTAACAAGATGTGGCTGCCCTGGAACTGTGCTGGCCACATGTGCCTTGGCCCCACAGTGCTGAGAGCTGGGTTTGGACAGCAGTGTGACCTGGCCAGAGACTCAGATGCATAGGACCGGGCAGGCCACCACAGAGACTGACCCCGCACTGCCCAGAGAAGGGACACAATGGGCTGAGCCACACTCCCGGCAAGCAACCTGAGCCAGCTCTGGCTTCTAAACAGCAGTCAGAGCCAGATATGGATCCTGTCACTGTGCTATATGTCCCCAGATAACAGCAGTGTCCTCTGGCCTCTGTCTCCTGGGCCTGGGGCTGTGTTACCCACCCGTCCAGGCAGGGCCCAATGTTGTGGTGGGATGTCAGGCAGAGTGGGAACTTTCCAGGCCTGAGTAGGAAACTTTGCTTCACACCTGCTGACCCAGAGGTCCCCAGAACGGCCTACAGACCAGCATTTCCCAGGCAGGGATTTTAGAATTCTTCTCAGCCCTAGAAGTTTGCCACCAAGGAAATGCTTTCAAAGTAGGGGGCTGTACCAGGGGAGAGAGGGGCACAGGAAGCAGAGCCAGCAGCCCTTCTCTCCAGGTTATCTCCTCTCTCACCTGAAATGTCCACTCCAAAGGACACAGGAGAGAAATGGAAAGCAATTGATGAAGTCCAGTGCCCCCATTTTACAGACGAGAAAGCTGAGGCCCAGGGAGGGTAAAATGCTTGCTAGTGATCTCATCTCTGCAGAGCGGGCAGGGCCACTTTGTAAGACAAGGACACTTGGGCTTGGTGCAGAGAAAGAAAACCTGGCATCAAGCTGGGTCTGAGGAATGTAATGCAAGGGTGGCTGTTGTTGCCCGTTGGTACCTGGGATCAACCCCGGGGCCTGTGCATGCTGTGCACAAGCAGGGTTTGATGGCATCTTCACCTTCTCCATCATCGCTGATCTCATGGCAGCCACTCGAATGCAGGGAGTAGATAGCGTCAGAAGGGAAAATCCACAGAACCTTAAAACTCCAGCCCAATGGACAGAAGGCGTGTGTCTGGCTCCCGTGCCGGAATCCTCAGCCCGGCAAAGGTGTCAGGAAGGGATCCTCAGGAAGGGATCTGACGTCCTCAGCATGGTGCCCTTGTGGGTGACACCAGTGCCCATATAAAGGGACTCCAGAGAGCTCTCTAATTTTCCACACCTGATAAAGCAATTGGAACCCCACTATGCTCCTCTGACCCAGGACCTGAGCACCCGGACCTGCAGAAATGAGCACCTGGGTGTAGAAGCCACCTAAGCCCAGGAGCTCTGTAACAGTGGCCAGGACTGACCGCAGGGGCCTCTGTGGGTGAGGAGAGCCTCATCCTATGTTATAGAGACAAATTAAAATATGGGGGTGACAATGCCTAACTTTGAACTGAGGTTCCCCAACTTCACCTCTCCGTGGAGATTGGGGTAGAAACAGAGGCTGCACAGGCCAGGAGTTCACTTCCATCTCTCCCCCCACTTCCCTCCCTCCTCCTGCATGGGCTCCTGGGCCCCTCAACTCTCCGACCATGTCTGCTCTGGAAATCACAGCCAGTGAGAGGACGCAAGAGGACACAGGGGCTAGGAAGAGGCCAAGGTGGCCTTTCATCTCCACCGGGGACCTTTTCAGTTCTGGACCAGGGAAAACCCACTTCAACTGGTCATCAGCAAAACAAGCAAACCTGGAGAAGGGTGTGCTTGGAAGCCAGGAGACTGGGGTAACTGGATAGCTTGGCAGGGACAACCACAACCAAACCCACTGGAAGAGGCTGGAGGATCTCGGGAGATGGATGCCCGACGTTCTCAAAACTACCTGGAACCAACCATAGCCTCCTAAGGTAGCTGCTCTGTGGTCATCTCCAGCCTGAGAAGGGAGGATCTGCCATGCTGTCAGAGGTATAGCCTTTAGACTGTAGGTCACTCATCAATCAAATTAAAATGGAGCAGCTCTGGCCATCTCCCTCCCTTGGAAGCTTGACAACAAACCTCTTACTGCATGTTACTTGGAACCAGAGAAAAGTGTCCACAACGCAATCTATGCGCCCCGTGCCAGCAAAGTCTGAGTTTTGGATGAAGAGTCACCATCACTTGGCCATTCCTGTTCTCAGCACAAATAAAAAATAAATAAGTCAAGGAAAGCTGCAAGGCCAAAACTTAACAAAAACAGCTATCAACATCATCACATTTTAAAATGTGTTGGAGGTTAAATATGTTATGTTCTCTCAGTCAGTTCTTTCTATACCATCCAATCCTCCAGGCCAATAATACTCTAGTCTGAACAAGTCAGAAAAGACTAGCCTTTTCCAGAAGAACATAACGGAGACAATCTGATCAAAGTCACCATCCACTGGTCAATCAGTGGCCAACTGTGCTTCTCTGAGTTACATTAGGCAAATTGTTTTTCCTCTTCCGCACTATTAATTGGAAAGTCAATATAGCTTTTTAAGACATTTACACAAAGTTTAGAAGTCATTAATTAATTCCTGTGCTTTCAGGGCTGTGTACAAAAATTTGCACATATAATGAAGCCTGCTTAAGTTGGAATGTTCTCAAAAAGTACACCTCTATTTGAAAATTTTCTATTACTTAATAACATAATTTAATTTAACACATTTATTGAATACCCAATATGACTGGGTGCCATTAAGAAAATGGTAAGAAAACATTATGCATTAAGTTACCCCAGCTTGCCAATAAATCAACCTGAACCGCTATTTCAAATTAGAAGCAGTAATTTACGCTAAGTCTCAATGTCCGTGTTATTTGGAGAGAAGGTAATTTTGAGGGCTGTTAACATTTTTTACTGTTTAAAAATATTTCAACATGTTAAATAAATGAATAAATGTTATAGTTAATGTGTACTTGGTGACTAAAGGTGATTATAGCCTAGACAGTTTCTGGGGACACCCTCACTAACAGTGCTGCTGGAGTATAACTTATGGTTGCCATCTGATCTGTGGATAGTTAGTCCTTCAAAATTATGTTTCCTGATAACACTTTTTCCTGGGACTCCGTGATGAATCCTTTTTAACACCCTTTCCTTTTGCTGAGAGCCCTGAATGAAGAAACTAAGTAACTCAATCATTAGTTGGAGAGCAGAAATATCAACACTTCTATAAGCTGTTAGCTTCTTGATCCTGATGGACACACAAGGCCAGTGGTCATTTGGGCCATTCTATAATTAGGCTCCGGTGGAAAATAGATAGATTCAAGCTGCTGTGAATGTAGAGATCACCTCCAGCCAGCAGGTTACTAAAACTGGCATAAGAATATGAGTGACATTTGCCCAGAAATTCTGGACTCCAGAACTTTCTGCTCTGTGCTGCCTATTGAGGGGTGGCCTAAAGTGCCCTTGTCCTGCCCTTGTCTGCTGTGTGTACCCACTTGCAGGGCAAGCCAGGGAGTGTTTCCTATTCCCTTCTGCATGACAGCATGCAGCCCATGCTGTTCCACTGAGCACACACACCAAGAGGGTAAAGGCAGCCCACACCCCAGCCCCAGATCTTCTGAGACTGAAGGGGAACTATGCAACCTATGGGGGGAGAGTGCTCTCTCTCTTCTCTTTCAGAGTTTTTTCCACAAAACACCTTCAGAGCCCCTGATGCCAATGAATGGGCCTGAAGGAGAAACAATCACACTTCCCTGACAGGTATTGATCCTGCCTGCGTCTTCCAGCATCACAGCCCACCTACCCCCTTCCAGATCTCCTGCAGCTCCTCCACTCCTTGGTGGTCTGTTTGAGGGTCTGTTTCCCCTCATCTCCAATCATTGTAGCTGATAGGCATTTCTTTGGAAAAGCTGTCTGACATATTTTCTTTAAACTCTTCTAACGAGGACGAAGTGCCCAAGGAATTATCTTTGTGGCCTGTGAGAGGGACAGCCAAGATTTCTAGGATTGTGATGTCTGCATGTTCCCACACTTGGTCATCTCCTGCAGGCCTCAAGTCTCAGACTCGCTTATCTGCAGTACCCGTGTTTGAATTTTTTTCTGCACTTAATAATGTAACTTTGGAAAAGTCACAGTTTTGGAGGTGTGGTTCAGTGGAGCACTTGTCTAGCATGCACAAGGTCCTGAGTTTTCCCTGACAATGTTCTCACCTGACAGGATGGGAGATGAGGCTTGGGGACACCCAGCTCCTGGCCTTGATCTGTCTCCACAAGTACCTTTGGTCCTTTCTCTTGGGAAGGGGGGACGTGGCCTGCCACACTCAGTCAGCAGCCTGTCATTGCAGCTTATGGCCCTATCTGGGGAGGCTCTTCCCTGATTGCTTCATCTTCCTGCCTTCATCCTCCTGTGACACAACACAGCATCCTGTCACTGTGTCTTCACTCCCACACCTCAGCTCAGGCGCGCGCACGCACACACACATCTACACTCCTGACCTCTTCCCGTGAATGTCCCAACAAGGACAGGCCCTGATCAGCCCGTCAAGACCTTCTCAACACTGTCCAGAAAGGAACAAAGTGAAAACAAGTGCCAGTCTCTGGCGGCAGATGAAAGGGTTCCACCTACGAGGTGTAATCAACAAATACGGTGAATGTCTGCCTTGACGTCCTGAATCTGTTCAAAACATGGACCTCTCATGATTATTTTGACTTTGGGAAAAAGCTAGAAAGTGCTTAGCAGGAGATCTGGTAGATAAAGTTAATAAGAACACAGCATAATGTTTTAAGAGCCTGCCTTTCTGTCGGCTGGCACTCAGCAGCAGCATCCTCTGGATTTTTTTTATCAGGCCTTGGAAAGACACTCATGAAAAAGGACTTCCAGAACTGCTTCAGAAAATGACAAGAATGATGGGACAGTGTGTTTAAAAATGGGGGAGGATTTTGAGGGGGAGTTAATGGCAATGTATATTTCAATGTAATATTTTTTTATTTCTCATTTAAACATTAATCATATTTTTCACCACACTGCAAATGTTTGAAGACACTCGTCAAGAAATAATCTATTATAAGCAAGGTGGTGAGACCCTTTCAATTTCAATAAACCCTTACCATTCTAGAGAAACGTTTAAAAAATAGATATCCCTAGCAGGAAAAACTGTCCCTGATGATAGATTTTAAAAACCTAACTTTATATATTGTCTTATATAGATCAATATCCCCCCTAGAAAGTATCGTGTTTGAGGAAACTTTTTTTTTTTCACTTTGATACCATTTCTGAAAATTCACATCTTTGAATCAAGGAGGACCAATTGCGGAAAATGGGTTACATCATTTACTGTCTTTTCACAGGAGTAGAAACTAAGGCCCAGGGATATGACAATCATCTCTCTAAGGTTTTTGTGATGTTGAAATGTGGCAGACTGAGTGTCACCTGAGGCACCATCTTACTCTGTTGTCACAATAACACTACAAGGCAGTTCTTTTATTAGTCGTGTTTTATGGATGAGGGCACTGAGGCACAGAGGAGCTCAGTGACTTCCTCTAGGTCACATGAGCTGTAAATAATGGAAAAGAGGAATCAGGCTGCAGAACTCACACACAGAGCCAAGCTGCTACCTACAGTGATTCAAGCCGTGTCCTCCGCCACATCCTAACCTGGAGCCATGCAGCCCCTATGAAGACGCTGCACCTGGGCCTCACTACTGTGCTGCTGTGCAGAGAGAGGCAGGGTTGGTGGCCCTGCAGGACAGTGAACAAGGCAGAGATACTCTCAGGTTGGGGTCCAGTGGTTTAGAGAAAGGAACAGAAACACCAGAACTTGGAGACAGTTCACTTTTTGCCCTTCAGGCTGACCACTTGTTTGAGAAGTGTGATTTCACCATGGCATCTGTGCTTTCTGTGGTCACAGGCTTGAGTCACAGGGTTGAGATAATGCTTGGAAAGAGAAATTATGAAAGCTTCTTATGGAATAATGTGTAGCTGATTTCTTCATTCCTGCTGAGCTCTACTGAGGGGAATTGATAATATTTGAAAATTAACTGAGGGGCTACTTGAAGGAAGGAGGTTTAAAATCCATCAAATATATACTTGAGTCTAGAAGTGCTTAAGATAAGAGTCTAATTTCTCCTCCAGTAAGGCCTGCACCTGAGCTCTGCCACGCCAGACCTTCCAACACAGAGGGAGGCCGGCCTACAGTGCCACCTGAGCAGTGCAGCATTTCCACGGATCTCTTCTCCTCCGGTAAGGCCTGCACCTGGGCTCTGCTCCATGCCTTCAAGTTAGGAAGGAGCTCAGAATGGGAGGGCCCATCCCTGTTGGTGGTTGAGGCCTGCAGTGTGGAAACAGCCTGAGGCTCTGTGGTTCTTGGGGTTGGGAGGAGAGGCTTGCTTTCCCTGACCAGCTACCTGAGGATCCCGAAGCAGCGGCCCCTGCCTAACCAACATTGGCTTCAAGACTGAGGCCCACATGCTTCCCATCCACGAACTGGAGACCCTAGTACCGAAGCCCAGCACTCGCCCACCATCGAAGGTCTGAGCCATGCACTCCAACAATTGTCTGGGGTTCCTGGGCCCAGTGGTCCACAGTCTGCTACTACCTTGGGATTAGTTTGATATCCAGGTCAACTAGGGTCCCTAGAGTCCTTTGTGAGCTATCTGGGTAGTTTGTAGTTCAGCACTTGTCATCTGACATTCAAAATGACAAGACATAGGAGCAAAATGCAATCTCAGAACACACCTCCACCCAGAACAAGTACAGGAGACAATCACATAGGAGAATTAGGAAGCCACATAGCTAAAATTTCTGAAATGATCACATCTGAAGTAAAGAAACAACTCCATCAGGCTATAGAAGAGATTAAATCAGAAATAATCTCTCAGGCAAAAAATGAAATGAAAATAATAATGGAAGAAATGCTCCACACATACAGAGAAGAAAGAGATAAAAGACTAGAAGATCAAAGACAACAAATAGAAATGTTACATGAACAATTTAGGAATGAATTAAAACGCATGAAACAGTCTCAAAGAGATTGCCAGGAAATGAAAACTTCCTCTGAAAGCTTGCAAAACTGCTTGAATGAAGCTGAAGATAGAATTTCAGATTTTGAAGACAGCATGACAGCTAACAATTGTGAAAGAAAGGATCTCTTAAAGTCATCAAGTAACCAGAAAAAATCAATCCAACAGCTACAAGACAAAGCAAAGAGAAATAATGTCTAAGTAATAAGAATCAGTGAAACAGCAGGAGACAACACAAATGACATAAAGAGAATATTTGCAGAAATAATAGCAGAAAATTTCCCAAGCAAGGTAAAAGATACTGATGTGTAGTAAACAAGGCATATAGAACTCCAGTGAGCTGCAACCCAAATAAAACCACACCCAGACATATAATAGTGAAGATCCCAGATATCCAGCAAAAGAACACAATATTAAATGCTTCTAGAGAAAAGAAACAGATCACCTATAAAGGGAAGCCCATCAGGACCACAGCAGACTTCTCAACAGAAACCATGAAATCAAGATGAGGTTGGAGTGAGGTGTTACAGATTCTCAGACAAAACAGCTTCCAACCCAGACTGGTGTATCCTGCAAAACTATCCTTCAAATTAAATGGAGAAATAAAATATTTCCACGACAAAGAACAACTGAAGAACTTCATGAGTGCCAAACCAACATTACAAAAAGTACTAAAAGATATTCTAGACAGAGAAAAAAGAGACCACAATATCAAGAACAACAATACAAAGGAACCCTCAAGCAGAACAAGCAAGTAAACAGATAGCAAAAGTAGGAAAGCAACAGCAAGTAAACAGCATGAGAAGAATAAGCCAACATATAACAGTTATAACCATTAATGTAAATGGCCTCAATTCACCAGTCAAAAGAAACAGATTGGCAGGGTGATTTAAGAGACAAAAATCCCACAATATGCTGTATAGAGGAAACACACTTTACTCAAAAGGAAATCCACAAACTGAAAGTCAAAGCATGGAAAACAATTCTCGAAGCAACAAGTTCCCAGAAAAAAGCAGAGGCAGCAATTATGTTTGCAGACAATGTAAGCTTCAAACCGAAAACAATCAAGAGACGAAGGCCACTGCATACTGGTTAGGGGAAAGCTGCAAGAGGAAGAGATAACAATCCTAAACATGTATGCACCAAATACTGGAGCACCAAACTATATAAGGCAAATCTTCACGCACATAAAAAACCAAATAATCAATAACACTATTGTAATAGGGGACCTAAACACCCCTTTGACACAAAGACACAGGTCGACTGGACCAAAACTCAGCAAAGATATAGCAGTCCTGAACCAAATGTGTGAACAAATGGACTTAGTAGATATATACAGAGTGTTAGACCCCACAACATCAGAATACACATTTTTGTCAGCTGCACATGGGACTTTCTCTAAAATAGACCACATTCTAGCCCATAGAGCATATCTACCTAAATGCAAAACAACTGAAATTATTCCATGCGTATTGTCTGACCACAGTGTAATGAAACTGGGAATTAATGACAAAGGGAATTCCAAAAACTCCATGAACACTTGGAAATTAGACAACAACTCCCTGAATAACCAATGGGTCACAGAAGAAATTAAAGAACATATTAAAAAATACCTACAAACAAACGAAAATGCAAATGCAACTCACAGGAATCTGTGGGATGCAATGAAAGCAGTTCTCAGAGGGAAATTTATAGAAGTGAACTCACACATGAGGAAAACAGAAAGAGAACAAATAAATAGCCTAAGGCTGAACCTCAAATTTTTAAAAAAAAGAACAAGTCAAGCCCAATGCCCAAAGAAGGGAGGAGATTATAAAATTCAGGGCAAAAATTAATGCAATTGAGATGAAGAAAACTCTACAAAAAATAAGTGAATCGAAGAGTTGGTTCTTCAAAAGAATAAATAAAACTGATAAACTCTTAGCCAACCTTATCAAAAAAAAAGAAAGAACTCAAATTCTTGCAATAAGGAATGAAAAGGATGAAATCACTACAGATCCTACAGAAATTCAAAAGATCATTAATACCTACTTTGAGAATTTTTACTCCCATAGGATAGAAAACTCAGAAGAAATGGACAGATTCCTAGAAATATATGAATTACAAAAGTTGAACCAGGAAGATATAAAAATCCTGAACAACACAATATCAATTAATGAGATTCAAAATGTCATTAAAACTTACCAACAAAGAAAAGCCCAGGCCCTGATGGATTCACAGCAGAATTTTATAAAACATTCAGCAAAGATTTAATGCAAACACTCCTCAAATTCTTCAATGAAATTGAAAAGGAAGCAATTCTCCCAAACTCATTTCTAGAGGCAAGTATTATACTGATACCAAAACCAGAGAAGGACCCAACCAAGAAAGAGAACTATAGGCCAATCTACCTAATGAACATAGATGCAAAGATACTCAATAAAATACTAGCAAATAGGGTGCAGCGATCATAAAGAAAATTGTACACCATGACCAGGCTGGATTCATCCCAGGAATGCAGGGGTGGTTCAATATTCACAAATCAATTAATGTAACACACCATATCAGTACAGCAAAAGACAAAAACCACACGATCATCTCAATAGATGTGGAAAAAACTTTCAATAAAGTCCAACATGCATTCATGTTAAAAACACTACAAAAAATAGGAAAAGATGGCCTTTACCTCAATCTGATCAAAGCCATCTACAACAAACCAACAGCCAACATCATACTAAATGAACAAAAACTGAAAGCTTTCACTTTATAGTCAGGAACAAGACAAGGATGTTCACTGTCACCACAGCTATTCAACATAGTTCTGCAAGCATTAGCCAGAGCAATTAGACAAGAGAGAGAAATAAAAGCAATAAGGATAGGAAAGGAAGAAATAAAACTATCACTATTTGAAGATGACATGATACTTTACATGGAAGACCCCAGAAACTCCACAAGAAGACTCCTTCAATTAATTGACAAATTCAGCAGTGTAGCTGGATACAAAGTTAACACCCAAAAATCAATAGCATTCCTATACACAAATGACAAGCAGACTGAGAGAGAAATTAAGGAAACCATACCTTTTACAATAGCATTTAAGAAACTGAAATATTTAGGAATCAATCTAACAAAAGAAATAAAAGATCTATTCAATGAAAACTACAGTACTCTGAAAAAATAAATTAAAAAGGATTTTGATAAGTGGAAAAGCATTCCCTGCTCATGGTTAGGAAGAACCAACATTGTGAAAATGGCCATACTACCAAAATTGTTGTACAGATCCAATGCAATTCCAATTAAACTACCATTAGCATACCTCATAGATCTACAGAAAACATCCCTTAAATCCATCTGGAACCAGAGAAGACCCAGAATAGCAAAAGCAATCCTGGACAACAAGGACAAGTCAGGTGGAATCACAATCCCTGACCTGAAATTATACTACAAAGCTATGGTAATAAAATCAACCTGGTACTGGCTAAAAAACAGACCTGAGGTTCAATGGAATAGACTGGAAGATGCAGCCAAAACCACAAATATGCTCAGCCACCTAATATTTGACAAGGGGGCCAAAAAAGCTCACTGGAAGAAAGACTGCTTCTTCAGTAAATGGTGCTAGAAAAATTGGCTTGCCTCTTGCCAAAGACTGAAAATAGACCCAAGTCTATCACCATGCAGCAAACTCAAGTCAAAATGGATCACAGATCTCAATATTAAAACAGAAACACTAAATCTATTGGAAAAGAAGGTAGGTAAAAATCTTGAAGACAAAGGAGTAGGCAGAGAGTTCATGAACAAAAATCAAACTGCAAGGGAAACACTTCAAAGAATCAATAACTGGGACCTCATCTTACTGAAAGTTTTTGCACATCTAAAGAAATCACCTGCAGAGTAGAAAGAAAACCCACAAATTTGGAAAAAATCCTAGCTCTTCATCCCTTGGACAAAGGTCTTCTATCTAGAACATACAAAGAATTAAAAAACATGAACTTGCCCAAATTCAAAGACCCAATCCAGAAATGGGCATCTGAGATGAATACACACTTCATAGATAAAGAAATACAAATGGCAAATAAATATATGAGAAAATGTTCTACATCGATAGTCATCTGAGGAATGCAAATTAAAACAACATTAAGATTTCATCTCACCCCAGTAAGAATGGCCAGCATTAAGAAATTAACCAATAACAAATGCTGGCAAGGCTGTGGAGAAATAGAAACTTTTCACTGCTGGTGGGAATGCAGACTGGTGAAACCACTGTGGAGATTGGTTTGGAGATTGCTCAGCAAACTAGGTCTAGAGGTCCCATTCAACCCAGCTATTTCCCTTCTGGATATTTTCCCAGAAGAACTGAAAACATCATATCACTGCAGTATATGTGCACCTATGTTTATAGCAGTGCAATTTGTAATAACTAAATCGTGGAAGCAACCCAAATATCCATCCACAGAGGACTGGATAAAAAAAACTGTGTCATTTTTACATAATGAGATATTACTCAGCTATAAAGAAAGACAAACTTGAGGCTTTTATAGGCAAATGGTCACAATTAGTGACCATACTCATAAGTGAAATAAATCAAATGTGCATATGCAAACAGCATATTGTATCATTAGTATAAGAACTTGAAAGTGGAATATAAATTAGAGGTAGGAAAGGAAACTGCTCAAAAGTAAAGAGCAACTGGGATGAGGGGAAGGAGAAAAGGAAGAAAGGGATAGCTGTGTACGTACGTGTGCATATGCAGGACGGCTAACATGGTTGCACTATTGTCTCATGTTGCTTTATTGTAAGGAACAGTCAATGATTAGTTGTTTGATCAATCTTGTATGTCTATGTGCATTACCCTGAACATACACTTTGAAGTTATCAATATGTAATACAACAACCATTGTTAATTCCCCGTCACCTTATCTGTAATTCAGTTTTTGTACTGTTCTTGTGCTACTTTGTGTCTGTTTGCTGTTTTTGTTCTTTTACTTTTAAAATAAAAGATAAGAATCTAAAAATGACTTTGAAACAGCCAAGCATAATAGTAAGATTTTACTAATTTCTCAAAAGTGGCTATGTAATTTTGAACTTTCTAGTTCAATTCAGCAGTATTTACTGGCTACTATGCATTGAATGTCTGCGCTTGGTGTTGGAAAGAAGACAGCAAATACTTTACCTTCTTTCCTCACACAGAGTTGGTCAGAGAGAGTAGTCAACAAGGCAGAAATATGATGCACAGTGCACCTAGCTATGCAGATGCAAAAAACAGAAAATACAAGCAGAAGTAAATTTTTTTTAAAAAGGGATTAGGAGAGTTGTTCATTCCATATGTAGCCAAGAAAATCTTCCCAGGAGCTTGGACATTTCAAAGGTCAAGCATGCATTGTCTGGACAGGCAAATGCTAGTGCTTAGGGAGAAGTGTGCTGTGGAGAACTGAGACAGGGCCTCCAAAGGCATGGAGGACTGAAATTGCCTGGTGCCAAGGGAAAGCCAGAAAGTATTTAGAATTGTAGAAGAGAAGAATGAGAAAGGACACAATGGGAGAGACCGGACATGGGAACGAATTTCAGGAAGTGAACCTGTGGGCAGAGCTGGCTGTATTTGAAGCAAGAAATAAGGAAGTGGTTAGACTACACAGCTCTCAGTAGTGCTGAAGGGAAAATAATTAAAAGATTTGAGAGACACATAGCTCGGGCTGGTAGGACCTGGAAGATGGTTGCCTGACTGAAGGACAGAGGAGACTGGGAGGGCCTCAGAGATCTGTGTACATGGCGACTGACAGGATGGGAGAGGGTACCAGCCAGGAAGGCGACTGAGACTGTCCATGGAGGACCAGGCCCTGGAGAAAAGAGGCTTGGGATAAATAAGGATGTCACCTGGGAGGGTCTGGGTTTGGGGCAGAGACCCCAGGGTAAGAGCCTACAACTGTTCCTCACCACTGAAATATCTGCTGAAAATGAAAAACACAGGGGTCATTACAATAGACAGACTATAAGGTAGATGCAGGACCTGCACCCCAATCTTCTCTTCTTGAGGTGGTTGAATGGGGCCTATACTTGCTTTTATTAACAGAGTATAGAAAAGGTAATGGAATGTCACTGGAATGTGTTAGGAGGGTCTGTCCTCCACCCACCCTAGTGACCTCCTGTTGGTGGGATGAAGTAAGTGCCCACAGTGAGAAGCCCCGATGGAGAGGGTGGTGTCCAGCTGATCCAGCCAGGAGCTGGCCCCAAAGAGAGTGACTCTGCCAACAGCCTGGGTGAGCTGGGCAGTAGGTTCTACCTCATCCCTGCTCCAGATGGGACCACAGCCCAGCTGCCTCCTTCCCTGTAGCCACACCCAAACTCCTGAGCCCCAGAGACTGTAACACAACGAATGAGTCATTACACTTATGCAAAGTTGTTACAGCAGCACCTGTAAACTAATACAATCACACAATGTTAGAATGAGCCCAGGAGAAAACTGCATTCACCCCCAAGATTTGAAGGACTGGAGAGGGGGAAGACATGAAGAAGCAGGTCCAGGCTGCTATGGAAAGGGAAGGCTTACTCTGTGTCCACCCACTTTCTAGCTACCTCCTATCCAGGGCACATCAGGGCTTCTTGTAGAAAAAGGCCATCTCTCCCTAAAAACTGCAAATGAAGGCAGGGCCTCATGTGTCAACATCTGCCCTGTGGGACGACTGTCTGTCCCTCAGGGGAACTGGTCCACACCAGACAGACCACAGCCAGGAGGCATAGGACACAGCTCAGCCCTCTGCCACCCACACCTGTGTCTTTTCTGCTTACTGGCACAAGCCACTCAGCCTCCGCTGGCCCCAGGCACCTCCTCAGTCTCTCCTAAAGCCATGGTTACTTAAAAAAGCTCTTCTCCCTTTTCCTCCCTTTACATCCCAAAATCATACTTCTTTCAACTCTTTGGTACAACTCAGTACTACTTTAGGAAAAAAAATTAAGAGGAAGTTAGTCATGTTTATGTCCCCAGAAACACACACACATACATGCACACCCATGCAAATGCATGCATATATACACACTTACATGCACACACAAAGACTGCTAATACCCCTTACAGATTAAGTGGGGTCCTGTCTATAAATTATTACACAAAAAGTGATCATTACTTTGCTAAAAACCCTGCCTTGTTTGCTTGATATCATGGGAAATCATGATGCAGAACTCAATGTTTGCTTAGATGTAAAATGTGTAAAGTCCAAAGCTTAGCTAGCAACCTGCCACTAGCAACCCTCTCCAACAAGAGGTTTAGTAAGCTCCGGCCACTCTTAGGTTTAATAAGAATGAGCTGTAGGCTCATAATAAGCCAGGCCCTGTGCTGAATGCAGGACATGGCCCTCTCAGCAATGACACAGATGTGGGGCATCGTGGTCCCTCAGGATCTGTGGCATGTCATTTCCAGGACCCACCACAGGTTAACATCTCCACTGATGTTCAACTCCCTCGTAGAACAGAGTGTTGTATTTGCATAGAAACAATATACATCCTCCCTTATACAGCTTTTTAGATCACCTCTAGAATGACATATGATTCCTTATGCAATGTAAATGCTGTGTAACTCAGTGGAATCTTGCTGTTTTGGGAATAATGTGAAGAAAAAGTTTGTACACTTTCAGTATAAACACAATTTATGTTGCCTAATACAAATGTTTGATCCGAGGTTGGTTGAATCAATGGATGAAGATCCCACTGATACAGAGGTCCGACGGCATGATCATTTGCAGTCTAGGAAAAGAAAACATAGGCACTGGGTGGCCAGAGTAAGCATCCAGCTGCATGACTCACATGAATGCATTTGTCCTCCACAGGGGCAAGCGGAAGGAGCAAGACATCAGCCAAGTCCTTCCAACTTCCCCCCGACTTACATATGAAAATGGCAAAGATAAAATCAGAAGCTCTGCTGCCACAAGAAAATTTCCTTCTGTTTTTAAAAATCTGAAACTCTGGGCAGCAAACCATGAGCATACTGAACCTGTCCTGCCTGCAGAGAGCCAGTTGGCTCTCCAATTTGGTTTGTCAAGAGAGTCCACAACATTGCTGCCTAGACACAGCCCCCTCCTGTGGGGGGGGCTGGTAAAGGTGGAAGTCAGATTTGGCCTGTTCAACATGGTCAGTGCTGGGCACAGAGGGGATTCTCATGCAATATGTGTTACACAGTGAATGAGTGGATGGATGGATGGAAGGATGAATGATGGACAGGAGAAAGGATGGATAAATTAAAGAATGGATGGGGGAAACAAAACCCAACTCAAAAGAGGGATAAAGACTAGTTCCACTCCTTTGATCCCTAGCTCCTCCTGTCTGTCATGGGCTTTTGGGCATCCTAGAACTATGCGATGCAAAATACCAGTAAAAAAGGCTTAGTTTCTCCTTTACTGTTTGTAGCAACATAGTTCTCTAATGTGTTTTTAAATGACCATAGACAGGGATGCTCATTCAGTGTTTGCATCTAGTCAAAGAGCTTCCTAAAAAAGCAACAAGTTGAAAGACAGACATCTTCCCACCATGTGGAATTCTACATCAGCAGCCTCACATACCCAGACCCTGAGCAGTTGAGTGGTCATATGGGGAGCTTGAGAGGAGGCCCATTTCAGCAGGGAAGCAGAATCTTACCATGGGCCAGAAGGACTGCAATAAACTAATAAATTAAGCCAAACTGAGCCTGCAAATGCCTCTCCAGGCATTCAAATACCAAGGCTCCAAGCTTCTCTGTCTTATCTGTGTCCCTGAAGGTTCACCAGAGCCCTTAGCAGCCTGGTTCCCGAAAAATGATCTCTTGAGAGCCACATGAAGAGGTGACAACCTCAGGTCTGCTCCTGCAATAAAGGACACGAGGCTCCAAACATGAGAGAAGGCACAGATTTCCTGTCTTCTTGTGCAGAGCCATGATCTCATCCCACCTCACCTCCTGTCTCCAAAATGCATTCCTTGGAGACCAAAGAAGGAGGCTGTCAGGGAGGCTGGGGACATCATCAGTGAGAAAGGCTGTCTTGTTAGAAAGTCCCTTTGGGTCGGAACATCTGCCAAATTGGCCATGCAAAGAGGAGGACAAAGCCAGGGTGATCCAGAAAGAGGCAAATAATGATAAGCAAACTTTTTCCAACAGTCTTGCTCCTTGGAGAAAGCTATTTCCAGATGAAACCTTTCATCAGCTTCCTACCAAGAGACAGCATGGTGCCTCAGGCACATGTTCTGTGCCACCTGGGTCACCCAACACAAACAGGGAAATGCCACCAACCTTTGGCTGCCCAGGAACCGCTCAATGAGATATGGGCTGCCCAGAATCTCGGCTTCCTCTCCACCAAATCTGTCACTCTCTAGCTGCTCCCTCACAAGAAGAACCCCCAAGTTTCAGCGGGCTGATTTTCTGGTGGCATTTGTAGGAGTATAAAATGTCATTGTCTGTCAATGACAGATCTTACCCATCAACCATTTTGAGCTTCTCATTTTACAGAGGAGAAAAGTGCACACTGAGGAGTTAGTGGCCAAACTGGACCCCAATGGTGAAATCATAGGACCTCCAGTCTTATGTTCTCTCAACCATGCCAAGGACCAGCTTACAGTACAGCCGGGCTGAGAAAAGTTGGCACCAGTGGATTGCAAGTATGGGAATTTGCATCATCTCCATCCTTAGAGACAACTACACACATTTCCTGTACACACAACCTAAGCTTGTTGGCCAGGCCAAATCAGCAGTGGCTACCTTTAGGGCTATGGAGAAGAACAAGGGGCACCATGATGGACTGGTGATGCTATTTGGGAACAAAGGGTCAATGGCCACTCCAGGCTTGGATGTGAGGACAACCACAATCTGCTCTCTTCTTACTCAGCTTCATTTCCCAGCTCCCAAATTAGGGTGCTCAGCTGAAGTCGGAATCTGATATAACCTTCTGGTGACCTACATTGCACCTTTCTTCTGCCTGAGTCTTCATTAGCAAGGAAGAGTCTTCTGGTCCAGAATGCTGTCCTGGATTCTCTGTCCATCAAGTCACAAGAATGACATCTCTCCGTAACCTCCTGACTCCCATAGCCCACATAGAAAGCTGCCATGTTAACCAGGTGTGTTGCCGCACACCTGTAATCCCAGCCCCCCGGGAGGCTGAGGAGGGAGAATCGCAAGTTCCAGCCCAGGCTGGGTAACTTAACAACTTTGGAGGACACTGTCTCAAAATAAAAAATAAAAAGGGCTAGGGATGTACCTCAGTGTGAAAGCTCTGGGTTCAATCTCCAGTATCACAAAATAATAATAATAGTAATAATACAACAACCAAGCTGTGGTAAGAACACACAGCTTACTGCATAACACAGTCATGTTCTGTGCCAGGGTGAGTTCCTTGGGCCAGGCCTTTTCTCCGAGGTAAGAACGCTTTCTGGGTACTCCCAACAGTAATGAGCAGTAGAGTCAACCTAAACAGTGAATGTGATTTTGACATGCACATGCGTGTTTTATTACAGTTAGAAGACAAGGAGGACTTGGGGGTTCCTTTCCTTCACCTCTTCCTTCTCCTGTATTCATCTACAGCCTTCTGTAGATCACAGGGAGCTTCCGATGAAAGCAACATTTTCTAAAATGCAAACCCTGATACTGTACATGGCTAAGCAAATTAATTTAATATAAATTCTTGGCAGCTGAAGAAGTCAAGGAGAGAGACTGTCAAGCCTTCCTTGTATAGTTTTGACCCAAGCTAAGCAGATGTTAACAATCATTTATGCTCGGATTCAGTCCTCAGAATTTAGGAAGGAAGTTAGATACAGATAACTTCTCTAAAGACTTCAGTTAGCTCTTTAAATAGAAAAATAATCACGTACAAATGTTCCCAACTTCTTCTCCTTAGCGAAGATCTACAAGCTTTTTCTTACCATGAAAGAAAGTCCAAAAATTATTAACACTATATTACGGTAAATAGAAAATACTGCCAAAATGATGAATTATTTATCCAGTGGCTGTCTCTAAGAAAGCAAATTCAGGAATTTGTGGTAGAGAGAGAACGGGAAAGGGAGGTGGGTAAGAATTAAGGATTTTTTAGCATTTTTAAAATTTCTTACATAGTTTTCAAATTTCTTTTAATATAAGATTATTAGTGGGGTTTTTTGGCCAGTAGAATGGCTGGGAGATAGCTGAAACCCTTTCGTCTCTCTTTTTTTCTTTTTTTCTGTACTTGGAATTGAAGTCTGGGCTTTCACACTAAGCTGTGTCCCCAGCTCCCCTTTAATTTTAGGTTTTATTTTGAGACAGGGTCTCATTAAGTTGCTAACTTGTCCAGACTGGGCTTGAACTTGCAATTCTCCTGCGTCAGCCTCCCCAGGTGCTAGAATTCCAGGTAGGTGCCACCACACTCAGCTTCCCTCCCGACTTTGAGGGCCAAGATCCCAGAACCCTTGGGCTTCCTTGTGCTCACGTGACTCCCTCAAAGAAGTGGGGTGCCCTCAGGATGTGAGCTCCACTTAGTTTGGGAGGGGTTCCTCAAGCACAGTTCACGCATTCAGGGCTCAAGGCAAGTTCAGATCCCACCGCCCAGGGGACCATGAAGGTACAGTCCCTGCACATCTGTGGTCATACCATGGCTTCCTGGAGGAGTGAATGTGGACAGAGTCTGGACCCCTGTGCCCCCTCTCCCACTCTCAGATCTCCTGCCTCAGTCCATGCCAAGGATACACCAGGATGAGAAGGGAGACCGTATGCAATACGGCACTGTGCCTTTGTAAACCAGAAACCAGCAAGTTATTGAGTGCCTCCTTGAGTTAGAATTGCACGCTGCTAAAAACCACTTTGACAAAAAACATTTGCTCAGAATACTTAGGCAGTAAAAAAATGTGGACAGTACAGGAACTAAGAGTAAAACTTGTTTGAGTTGATTTTGTTACCCAGAGTCAAAAGAAGCCTGGTGGTGAAACATAAGATCCTGTGCTAAGAAAGGTGATTTCACTGATTTTTGTTGTTTTCAAAATTTCAAAAGCATCTTTGGAATTTATGAAACCTTATAGGTGCCAACTAAGAGCATTATAAACAGAGCAAAAAGCCCAAAGTGGAAAAATCCTCCTATCTGCTGTCACCACTTACTCATCTCTTAAGGGAACGTTAACTACCAAAACCACCAGGTGAGCAGCATGGCAGAAAAGAAGACAGCTCTGGGAAGCTGAGGCAGGAGGATCACAAGTTCAAGCCCAGTCTGGGCAGCATAGGGACTTAGCAAAACATAGTCTCAAATTAAAAACAAGTAAGTGAAGGACCCTGTAATATAGCTCAGTACGGAGGCCTTGGGTTCAAGCCCCCACTACTTCGAAGAAGAGTACAACCAAAAAGAGCGTGGGTGTGTCATGAAATACGAAGCACGTGGCCCTCTGGTTGTCGCTGGTCACAGACAGGTGGGAATTCTGTCAGGGCTTGACCTTGGGATGGTGGGGAGTTCTCCGAGGAAGGAGGAGGGCTGGGGAGATGGGACCACGCGTTTCCCAGGCTGGCCGGGGACCCTGAACGTCTGACGTCTGGAGCCTGCTCGCTGGCCCTGTCCAGTCTGACTGGAGTCTGGGAGCCAGCGTGGCAGTGTTTGTGGAGCCAGAGTGGAGATTAAGTCATGCTTTAGAGGTGACCTCTGTCCAGCCCCTCTGCAAGCGCCCTTCCCCCACACTCGCAGTGCCCACCTACAAGTGCGGTCCTGATGCCCCTCCCGCCAGAGCCGGACCCACAGCGGCCACACGCTCCCCACCACCACGTCACCCTCTACCCAAATGGACCTGGTCTTTGTTGCTCTAATTAGATTATCTCTGCCTTAGGGACCTAAAGGACAGTCCCCGGCAGCCCCGGCTGGAAAGGCAGGTCACATAATCCCTGTTACCAAGAAGCTTGTCATTTAGCGTGTAGATCAACTAATTCTTTCAGTACCAGGGGAGCAATTGTGCGTCTTAGTATTGATTTGGGGGGAGATGCAATCGCCTGCATTCCTGAGTCAGATTCGTTTACGGAAGCTAAAAGGTTCCACTTACTATATTATGAAGCCACCCCCGCCCCCATCAGGAGCTCCATCCCAATTTAATGTCACAAAGCTGGGCAAATCGGGAGGGCTTTGTGTTTTTCCACTTGGCCTAATTGCAGAATGGGCCTCCAGTTAAGGAGAAACAGGAGGAAAAACAGCGCTATTTTAAGACAGCCTATGTGTGTGCTCCTGCGGGGCTGGGGGCTCAACCTGCCCCACTTCCTCGGCTCCCCAAGCTACTACAGAAGGGATGATATCCGGGTCCTAACCTGAGGACACCAACTGACCGGCTTTCTGTATTTCATGATGAATTCACAGGTTGGGCTTTCAAATGCTGCTGGGGGTGTTTTCTTATCAGCTATTCTTGCAGAAAAAAAAAAAAGCTTCTGTGATAGAGTCAGAAAATGCACTGAGATTTGGGACAAATCAAGCTGAGAGTTCCGCACCATGAAGGGTGGGAGGCCACAGCCAAGGGCCAAATACACCCTGGCAATGTAGATAGGGTGGTGTGTGCTGCAGTGAAGTCCGTCCCCAGCTGTATAAACTATTCAACAACTGTTTCCGGTCTTCACTGAGTATCTGCCCTGTGCTTTGGCACTGCAGGTAGAGGCGGTACCACACCCTCCCACTTTTCCCCCACTAGCCAGCCTGGGAGGCACATTGTATTTATCATCCCCATATTCCCCATAAAACCACTAAGGTCCAGAGAAATTGTATGACAGACATCCCCAATCCAATGCATGGCAAAGCAAGGCGCCAGCCTGACCACCTGCCTGACTCCCAAGCTTGGGGGCCCCACTAAAACTTGCTCCTCACACATTCACTGCTGGCTAAGGGGCCACTCATTCCTCCCACGACACCCCCACTCTAAGATGATCACTCATTTTCAAGGCCCTGGGTTTGAAGGACAGAAAAGAATGCACTGCGGAGGGCAGGGGACAGATGAGGGTAAATAAATCAAATTCCTCACAAGTAAAGGTGGGCCTGCTCCTGTAGGGGAGTAAACGAATCACAGCAGGAATACTGATGTTTCACTGCTTGCAAAGTCAAACCACCAAAGTCTTCAAACAAAAGAGCAGACTCAGTGATCTGCAAAGCACTCCCTGTGGAGATCTGAGCTACAGTGCCTGATTGTTTTGTAGTTATATTCTGGGCTCAAAAAGGGAAGAGTTGTAGTCAATATATCTTGTGTAATTACAGTGTGGTCTATGTGGTTGATTGGATGTCTACATTTGTGTCCTAGTTTCTCTAACTTTTACTGCATTGTTTTGCTTTCTGTTTCTTGCTATTGGATGGCAAAGGCTTCCAGAATATACCTCACAGGTGCTCAAGAAATGATTGTAGCTGGGCATGGTGGCATGCACCTATAATCTCAGCACTCTGGGAAGCTGAGACAGGAGGATTGCAGGTTCAAGTCCAGCCTGGGCAACTTAGTGATTTAGTAAGACCCTCTCTTGAAATTTCTTTTAAAAGGATGGGGATATAACTTGATGCTAAGGCCCTGGACTCAATTCTCAGGAAGGAAGGAAGGAAGGAAAGAAAGAAGTGAGGGATGGAAGGTAGAGAGAAAGAAAGGAAGGCAGAGAGGTTTATTAAAATAGAAAAATGAGAACCAGGGATATAGCTCAGTGGCACAGCGCCTGCCTGGTAAGCATGGGTCCTGAGTTTGATTCAGTACACACTCTCCAAAAGAAGAAAGAACAAAATGAATATATGAATGAATTAACTAATGCTTGCAAAACTTCTCTTTGAAGCAAATTTTACATGCACGGTACCATGAGAGTATACCATGACAATCTCACAGTTTCCTGGAGTAGGCTTGGCTTTATTCAGGTATCTTGTCCCCACCAACCATCAAAATTACCATTTTAATATTTCAGCCTCCATCTATCAACTTCTTGATACTTATGCCCGGAAGCAATCCTCAGGTTTCTTTTGTGTTGGGTAATGAGGTCACTGTCAAAGGGAAGCTGCTGTGTGCTTGGTTGAGAAGGCGGATCCCAGCCGGAAATGAGAACTCAGAGCCGGAAGTACAACCCAACAGTGTGGAGTCTGATAGTTTTTGATGCCCTCATCTAAGAAAGCAAAGTTTCCATGGCAGTTCATTCACTCATCAACAAGAATTACTGAGTGGGAAATGTGTACTAAACATATAGCAACTGCAGGAAATCTTACCTAAAACTTTGGTGGTGATGTTTGACAATATTTGACTTATCAACCTTGATTGTCATCAAATTTACTCTGTGTGTGTGTGTGTGTGTGTGTGTGTGTGTGTGTGTGTGCACGCGCGCGCATGCGTGTGTTTTAAATAGTCTTGCTATGTTGTTCAGACTGACCTTAAATTCACTATGTAGCCCAGGCTGACTTCAAACTCACAACAATCCTCCTACCTCAGCCTCCCAAGGTACTGAAGTTATAGGCATGTACTACCTTCTCAGCTTCAAATTTACATTTGTCTAATATAAATTTAGTTATCTTAGAGACTTAGACATCAAGGAAAGCCTCGTGTGGCTTAATAATGGAGAACTGCAAACCTGTAGTAGACACGACCCATTCTTCCCCGATGGTTAACTTTTAAGCACCCTCCCCTTATTAACTGAAATACCTTTGCAGAAGTTGAAGCTGAATTTACTTACCTCCCTTTGCTTGGAGGCACAGCCTCTGACATGGGTGTTTAACAATTTGGTGTACCTGGGCATGATTTCCTACAGAAGCTTCTAGAGCAGAAATGTCTTTGAAATGGGGGGAAGAACCTGGGGCTGTAAAATTAAATCTGGACAACTTTGTGTTTGGCAAAGGCAGAGACAGGGGCTCCTGGGCCAAGCCATTTTCTCTGTGGAGTTGAGCTTCGGTGGGACCTTTCTTCAACCCTCCACAATTCTATGAGTTCCCTAGTATCCCTTGATAAGTCCACTTCCTGACAACCAGTCAGAGTGGATGCAGACTGTGACAAAATAATCCTGACACTCCTGTGTAAGGGGATCCCTGAGGACTCTTCTCACAAGCACAACAGGTGGAATTGCCAAAGGGGTTCAGCCATCTGGGAACCCTAGTGACTGTTGTAGAGTGCTTAGGTGTTCCCTGATTGAACAAATTATTCGACCAAACCACTCAGATCATCTCAAGTTACCTGTTAAGAAGATACTGATTTAGCATAAACAAATGATTATTGGCCAGCACTGAATCTATTGTTTTCTAGCTTTAATATGAGACTAAGTTTTAATGTTTTATAAATCTATAATACATACCTATTGTATCAGTTTGCTGGGGCTGCTACAACAAAAGACCACAGGCAAGATGGTTTAAGCATCAGAAAGATATTTATTCAAAGT
This sequence comes from Dinomys branickii, assembly GCA_004027595.1. Lineage (NCBI taxonomy): Eukaryota > Metazoa > Chordata > Mammalia > Rodentia > Dinomyidae > Dinomys > Dinomys branickii. The sequence continues at coordinate 13,267 of PVLD010005691.1, read as the reverse complement.
CCTAGAGGCTAAAAGTCCAAGATCAAGATGTCAGCAGGACTAATTTCCTCTGCACCCTCTCTCCTCAGCTGGCAGGTGGCAGCCTTCTCTCTGTCCTGACATGAGCACCCCTCTTTCTATGTGTATCTGTGACCTCTTCCTTCATAAGGACATTAGGTACACCAGATTAGAGTCTACCCCTATGACCTCATCCTACTTTATGACACTTGTCAAGTCCCCGTCTCCAGACACAGCCATATTCTGAGCCACTGGCAGGTCAGACTTCCACATATGAATTCTAGGGATACGGGATTCAGCCCCCCGACATCTGTCTTTGTCTAAACTGTATAAGGCCGATGTGGAGGCACTGATTTCAAAAGTGACCACTTCTTCTGCTTAGTTTGATGTGATCTATAAGGGGAAGACATAATGGTTATGACACAGGAACTCTTTTTCAGAAAACAAGGTCAGATCTCTGGCCCCCACCCCTCCCTGTACTCCTCCACCCCTCACAGTTGACTTTTTAAAAGAACTGCAACGAGGATGTCTAAATAGACGTAAAGTTGGGCCTCTCACATCCTGGCTTTCTATTCTCCTAGCTGCCAATGAAACTTCACTTCCCAGCTCTCATCTTCCCAGCCAGAAGAGCATCTCCTCCTCTGAACTCTGGGTGCACCTCCACCCCTACCTTGGATTGGAGTTATCCATCCATAAGCTTGAGTCTCATCTAGACTGAAGTCCATCAAGAGGGCTTCTGATCCATGGCCTGTCGTATCATAATGCCACTGCATCCCTGAATGTGGGAGAGAGGCAGGAGAGTATGTTTCTTTGGATATGGGGCTTGCAGAGCTCCTCCTCCTACCACAGAGCCTCAGGCTACACTCTGGCAAGTGCAGAGCTAGGAAGCAGCCCCATCTAAAAGCCTCAGAGATGGCATTAAGACGTGAGTCCCCGTGTTCATCACAGCACCACGCACAATAGCCAGCGAGTAAATGGGTGAGGAGAAGGTGATACACTCACGTAAGCGAACACGGCTCTGCCTTTACAAAGCAGGAGACCAGGAGGAACCTCCAAGACATCATGCCCCAGGACAAACCAGGTCCAGGACAAATAGGTCAGGACTCCACACACATGCACGATCTCAAATCGTCAAATGCACAGAAACAGCGAGCACGGGGGAGGTTGCCAGAGACTGGGACGGAGTTCCGGATAAGTGAGCTGCTGTTCAGCCCACAGGGTGGGCGCAGCCTGGAGATCCGGGAATGACAACGTGCACTTGTGGGCTCTCCCGAGGGCAAATCTCATGTAGAGTGCTCTTAGCATAGAAGGAAGGAAGGAAGGAAGGAAGGAAGGAAGGAAGGAAGGAAGGAAGGGAAAAAGACAAGACAAGACAAGACAAGACAAGACAAGACAAGACAAGAAAAGAAAAGAAAGAAAGGAAAGGAAAAGGAAAAAGGGAAAAGGGATTTGTGGTAGTCCTGAGTCAACCCGCCCAGCAGAGGGCAGCACCGGGCACGGGCGCTGCAGCCCTCTCTCAGCAGGCTGAGTCAGTTCTGCCCTGGGGATGGGTGCTCACCTGGGTGGGACCAAGTCGGGTAGTTGTTTGCTTTTGTTCATTTCTGCTTCGTTTTCATTTTAAAACCCTGGATTTGTTAAAGGGCACTTTTCCCCCTCAGAAATCAACACAGCAGTAAAAATGGTGTGTTTCTCCTTCCAACTTTGGTCAGCGCGGTGAGAACTGAGGTCCACCCCTGGGTGCAGAAGTGGGTGAAAGGCACCCCACAGGAGCTAGTGCTCCACGCTGGCTGACCTCGAAGAGTTTGCAAGGCTTATACTTACGGAATAGAGTGGAGAAGGCAGACTCACCTTTAGCTGCCTCTTGTCTTTGAGATGTAAATCATAGTTGCACAGAAATAAAATGTTTACTATTTCTTTGCAAGTAAAGAAAGCAATCCCAGCACTCAGAAGGCTGAAGCAGGAGGATTTTGCATTCCAGGCTAGCCCAGGCTAACAGGAAGACCCTCTCTCAAAATTAAATAATTAGTTAAAATAAACAGAGCAAAAGAATTTGTTCTTCGCTGCTCTAAGGAGTTCTACTTGGTTTCACAGGCATTACTGTGTTTATCTTCCCCAGATTTTATTACTCCAAGAACAAACATGAAAGGCCTTCAAGAAACCTTAGAAATATTGAGTTCGTTTACAAATGTGCCCAGCACAGAGGTGATAAAGTCTTTATAAGGATTCAACTGAAATAAAGAATGAGAGAGAGAGAGGAAAAAAAAGTTTTCTGGCCACTACAAAATAATAATAATAGTAATAAGGCACATTTCTGAACAATATCTGATAGCTATTTGTCCAAATAAGTCTTCTAAGCAGGATGGTGGACATTCAGTATCTCACTCAGGAGCTGCTGAGGTTTGGAAAAGCCGATCCCACTGCAACAGGACCAGTGGAGCAGATGTAAGGCAAATATTCAGGGTGACCAAAACATATGAGTGCTCACACTTTTAAAAAGTTGCTACAGTAAACAACACATCGCCATGAATCGCCCTCAGAATCCTCCTTGTCAGTCCAAATACACTTATCCTGTTGATTTTACCTCTCCCCAAAGCGGTTCTGAAGTCCTCTTTTGTGAGTGGCTTTAGCTGCTCTTTCCGGCTGCCTTCATGTCCTAAATTGATTCAACACATTTTTCCTTGCATAGTCATTTCGAGTTTGAGGGAGAGCAGGTAGTAGCACGGTGCCAGGTCTGGTGAATCAGGTGGATGAGGACACGCCGCCCTGGACCCACAAGCCTGCCCTTCCCCTGGATGGCGCTCAGCAGCAGCATTCATGTTTTTTACTGCACCTCTGTAAAGACATGAGACTTCCACAACTGCTTTAGAAAATGGCAACAGTGACAGGATCCGTGTGCTCAAAGTGAGGGGTCAATGGCAGTGGATCTTTACCATAGTAAGTCTTTTAGAAATACAAGCCTTCACCATCTGTTTTGACCACCCGTTGTTCATACAGTAAATGGAGCTTTCTGGAGACTGGGTGTGGTCAGCCGGAGGGCAGATGGGGCGCTGGGTCCTCAGGAGACAGAGAGAGAAGATGACACAGGACAGGACTCCCAGCCCCAGGGCTCCGGCCCCAGGCAGGTATGGTCCGGGTGGGAAGCATGAGGACTGTAGGCCTGGTGACAGCTTTGGAGAGATGCCTGCCTCCGTCCAAAGTAAGGACTGATACTCTTTGCTTCTCTGTGTTTTTAATATTTTTGGGAGCTATTCACAGTGATGTGGAGCCAGTAGCCTTCCTGACTCAAACAACCGCGGAAACATCAAGATTAGCCTCCCTCAGTGTCCACACGGAGACACCGCGGTGGGTCACCGCGATGTGCCTTCTTTCACTAAGTTTGCTAAGGTTGAGACACCTAAATTAGGAATTGACTGAGTTTTCTTTACTCGTTACCATTTTCTTCTCTTTTCTTTTCAAAAAGTATAATGTGTGAGTATATATATAAATGTCATTCTTGGGTGACATCTGCCAAAAATAAAGGGTAAATAAGGAACCTCGAAAATTATCTCCTTTGTCAAAGTGGTGAGAAGCAAAATTATCAGAGTTCTTTTTTCTTTTTTTTATAACTCAAGAAATTCACCAAAGCTTTCATCAATCCAGGGAGTTTCTTATTGAGACTTAGCCATTTTCCTTGAATTAAAAACTCCCTGGATTGATGCAAGCCTTTGGTGAATTTCTCGAGCTCACCCAGTGCAAAAAGCTTTCTACTTCACCACCAAAAAAGTTAAATAAAATAAAATAAACTGGATGCAGTGGCGCCTGCCTGTAATCCCAGCCCTCTGGAAGGTTGAAGCAGAAGTGTCACAAGTTGAAGCTCAGCCTGAGTAACTTATCAATTTAGCAAGAGCCTGTCTCAAAAATTTAAAATAAAGACCCAAGGATATGCAAAAGTCCTGGGTTCAATCTCCAGTGAGACACACACACATGCACACACATGGCCATGCTTCTCCTCAGGGGGCATTTGTTGAAAGCAATTACAGACAATTGCTTAACTCGATGGCTGCCTGAGGCAGAGAACAATAGTTGGAGAAAACAGTAAACTAATCAGAAACTTTAAGGAAAATCTAGGAAATTAGATGGCCATAGATAATTTGAAAACACTAATTTCGAAGAAATCTGGAAAGGCACACACATGGAAGACTGTACACATCCAGGGCTGTGGACATACTCAGCAAAGACCTGAGAAGGCATTGAGTTCCCATCTCTGGATGTCCAGGAGACTCTGTGCAAGCAGAAAGTGAAAGCTAAGGCAGAGTTGTCAATATTCTGGCTGGGAGTTGAAGGTGTGCTCCAACCTGCCTAAGAGCCCTTCGGCACAGGCAACTTTGGAAATCTTCATCTTCTTATTAGCTGACCACTGCGTTAACTGAGACTTTAGTGGCCACACATGAGAAAGAACACAAACTATATGATTAATTCAGAAAAGTCACTAACCAAACAATAGAAATAAAAACCAGGAAAAACAATGAGCCCTGGGAAGCCAGGGAAGTCTTATTTCCAGGGTTGTCACACTATCTTGTTTAAAATGTCCAGTTTTCAACACCAACACAACTAAAAACCTATGTTATGCAAACGAGGAGAAACAGCCCACACATGGGAGATGGATGAGCATCAGTAAACAGTCCAGAAGGAAGCCCAGATACTGGACTTATGAAACATTTTAAATAAACTAATTTAAATATATTCAAAGAACTGAAAGAAAAATATGTCTCAAAAACTAAAGAAAGGTATGAGAACTGTTATCTGTGTGTACCTGTCCCCTCTAAGCCTCATGCAGTTTTAGATGGAGGTTGCTGAATCTAGAGTGTGTGACTCATTCATGATGCAATGCTGGGATTAAGGATACTGGAATTGAGGACGGGTGATTGATGAATCAGTCCATTTATTGGATTGGCACTGTCCTAATCCCAGTAGCCTGGATACAACATAAGGGACAGAAAGAGACTTGTATCTCCCTTCCCTTGCTTGCTTTTGCTGTCTTCTGCTGCCATGAATGGGTTCTCCTCAGGGATGCCCACACCAAGCCACCCTTCCTTGGAGCCAGCTGCTTATGAACTGCAACCACTACAAACTGTGAGCTAAATAAACCTTTAAGCCTGAGTGTTGAATATTTTGTCTCAGCAACAAGAGAAAAATAACTCAGACAAGAACAATGCCTTATCAGTGGAGCACATCAGTCAAGAGAAATTACAGCCATGTATGGTAGTGCATGCCTATAATACCTGTACTCCTGGGAGGCTGAGGCAGGAAGTGCACAATTGTGATATAAACCTAGACAACTTAATGAGACCCTGTCTCAGTGCAAAGGCTCTGAGTTGTATGTCAGTACCAAGGGGATGTAGCTCAGTGCAAAGGTTCTGGGTTCAATTCCCAGTATAAAAGAGGGATACAAGCGGGAGCAGATGGAGACACACAGAGACAGAGATTAGACAGAAATTCTAGAGTTTAAAAGTACAATGAATTAACTGAAATTTTCACTAGAGGGTCTTAAAAACATATCTGAACAATCAGAAGAAAGAATCACTGTATTGGGAGGTAGGTTAATTGAGATTATCCAGTCTAAGGAATGTAAAGGAAGAAAAGAACAATGCGCAGTTGAAGAACCTATGAGATGCCACCAAGTAAATCTATGTTTTCATGAAAGAGTCCCAAAGGGAGAGAAGAGTGAGGAGGGATAGCGAGAATATTTGAAGAAATGATGACTAAAATATTCCCAGTTTATATAAACTATTAACTGGTGCACTCCAAGTAGGATGAACTCAAAAATCCAAAGGCAGATGCATCATAATCAAACTGCTCAAAGAAAAAAAAATAAAAAAATAAAATAAAAAAACTGCTCAAAGACCGTGGGAGAAATGACTCTCACTGAAAGAACTGCGAGAGAAGTACCTCCTCAGGTCTGCGGTCCCCTCGATGACACTAACAGCTGGTATCTGATCCGGAGCCATCGTGCCCAAATGCTGGTGGAACAACATAGCTGAGCCCTTAAGAGAAAAGCCTGTCCCCTGAGAATTCCATAGTCAGCAAAGCTGTCCTTCAAAACTAAGGGAGAAATTAAAATATTCCCAGATAAACAGAAATGGAGATAATTACTACCAGAAAACCTGCTCCACATGGGACTGTCCTTTTTCTAAGCATAATTTTTTTTTCTTTTTTCTAAGCATAATGAAAAGAACTCTAGAAAGGCACACAAATCCATATTAACAGTGAAAATACTAATTAACAGAGCCACACTGCTAACCATTCAGGTTTGGTTAGGGACAGAGAATATGCCCACTAGGGTTTGTTTAGAGAAGCAGGCTCCCTATGAAATACAGAATTTATCAACACTAAGTGATCACACCACTGCTGTTCTATGGAGCTCTGAGTTACAACAGAAATATTCCATATCTACACTGTCCACAGCACGGGGATGAATATATGTGTGAAGCATGCATGGCTCGTACAACTAAGGAATGAAACTTTTCATTTTCCAGACAGCTTTCTCTATCTGTGAGTTCCTTGTCCCTGGATTCAACTAACCCTATGTCAAAAAGACTCAGAGAACAAATTGTCTACTGAGACTGTGCAGACTTCTTTCTTATCATTTGTCCCTAAACCACTCAGGACAATGGCTATTTACAGAACTTTAACATTGTGTTAGGCATTGTAAGCTCTCCTGGGATGATCTGGAGGATCTAGGAGGATGTGCGTAGGCTCCATACAAATATCACACAGTTTCTAGAATGGACTTGAGCTGCTTGGGAGATTAGTACCCTTGGGTGGTCCTGATACAGAGAGACAACAGCATCTCATTTTAATTTTGGCAGCCACACAGGGAGGTGGCTGTTGTTTGGACAGCACAGGACCAGATCTCACCCTATGGTGCCGGCCGGTAAAGAATTCTGCAGGTAGCCCAGGGCCAGGGTAGGAAGGAAAAGCTGGCCATGTTGTGTGAGCATGGAAAGACAGATTGAAACCCACAAGGAGAAATGAGGACTTGCGTCTGCCTCTCAGCACCTCCAAACTTGATGACATTGGTGGCCGTGAGAAGAAGACAGAATCGCACATTCTTTGCCCCGAATTCCACATGAGTCCACTGGGTAGTAGTTACATGTAGGGCTGCCCTTCCTCAACTAAGCCATTGAGCACTTATCAAACTAAAACTCAGTGGGTCCTTACTATGTGGTAATAAGTGAGAATCAGAATGAGTGAATCAAACTGCTCTTGTCTGATGCTAATTTCTCCACTCTCCACATCTTTCATCAGTATTGGGGGGAAATTCATGGAAGTGAAATGTTAGCTTGTGCTTGAGAATTATAACAGTACACATACATGGTATGCCCTAGAAATTGTCCAAGTTGTTTGGCACTAAAAAAAGGCTAGTATTTATAATAAAAAGGGCAATTATCTATAACCCCATTTTCACAACTATAATAAAGCCTATCCATATGTTTTACTCAGAAAAACTTCTTTATTAATGCCATGGCTACGCTTGTGTAAATGGATAAGTTTATTTTACCAGAAGGCTTGCACTTCACACTACCATTTCAATGCCTGGATCCAGGCCTATTCAGTTCTAACAGAATTGGGTAGAGGATGGATCAGATATTAAACTGATGAGAACAGATGGTTACCCTCCTATCATCTTGTTTTGAAATTTTGTTTTTTGTTTTTACTCTTTAAAATAAAACTTTTTAAAATTAAATTTTTAGAAAAAGGAGTTGGATAAGTTCAGGGTCATCCCAAGCCAGTGACAAAGTTGGTTCTTCACAGGAGTCACCAGCACAGCCTATACTGAAGATGGACTGGTTGCCTGCCAGGCTGAGTGCACTAGCAAGGAATCCTCTTTAGGACTTGAAATATCAACACCATAGACAAATATGTTGCTTCATTCAAACAAATTTATCAAATTCTTTGAGAGTCTCAGAAGAAAAAGTAAATTCAAGATTCAGTCCATTGAAATAGTATGGCCTACTAGAGCAAAAGCCTGCAAGAAAGAAAGCTGTGGAAAAGTAAAACTATAAATTATAAATGGGATTTCAATCTTGGCTTGGAGATTGTCTTCTCAGAGGCGGCCAAGGCTTGCTGCCATCAGATGCATTAATGCTGGGACACTGGTCACTGGTGGGGGCAGTGGGGATGGTGAAAGGCTTTTTTCTGCTGTAGATCCAGGGGAACTGCTTAGAAGTCTGGGTACAGCAGACCTCAGTTACTAAACATGGTGAGCACATGGTGAGCCTCCTTTAGCATTGACCTGGTCCCTGGGAACAAACGCATGATAACGTGCTGAGTGACTTTCACAGTGCAGAGGCACCCAAAGCCAAAGTGCCACAGGGTGACACCAGGTTCCAGGCTGGGGCTAGGTTTTCAGGGAACTTTCTGAAAACAGTGGGATTTCTGACTGAACACTGTAGAAAAGATCTCCCTCATCCCCACCACCACCACCACCACCACCACCACTACCATAGGAAGAGCAGAGCGCTTCTGTCCTGGGTCAACAGGTGATCCTTGGGAACGGGGTTCACTTTGGCAGTGTTGGTGCCCCAGAGTAGCTTAGAGACAAAGCAATGTATGGGCAGCAACAGACATTTGTAAGAGCGTCGTGCCCACCAAATCATGCTCTAGAAAAGCCTCCTAGTCCCGCTGCTGGAGCCACAGAAGGGTTCAGAAGGTTTTCTGGAGAAAAATACTAGACTCAGCACCCAGAATCAGGAACTCCAAATACTAGCCTAGCATGCATGAAGCCTTGGGTTTGGAAATCTTCCTGGAATGGAGTATTTGAACAGCCTCCGGTTCAGAGGTAGGACATTGGAGTCAAATACCCTGGCTTCAGATTTCCGTTTGCAGCTGCCTATATGTGCAAACTTGTGAGGCAGTTTCCCCATCTGCAAGGTGCAATCTACATCATCAGAATGAATCTGGATGTCATTGGTTTGCAAGTTCCTGAAAACCAAAGATAACAGTGATTTTTAATAAGATAGAATTTTCTTTCCCTCTCATGTACATGTAACTGTCCAGACCCGACAGAGAAACCATGTCAGGAGGAAGTCTTTTAGCTCTGCTCACTCCACCATCTTCACATGTGAAGACTCCTTCTCCAGTCCCCACGTTCATTCTACACAAAGGAAACAGGCAAAGGGAGAGGAGAGGAACAGCACCCCCCTCACGGACATAGCCTGCAAAGTGCAGAGGGCTTCTACTTCCTTTCTTTTCCCCACAGCCATGCCTGGCTGCAAGAGAACTTGGATGGCCAAGGTCCCAGGTGCAATGGGGAAAGGTGATTCCTGAAAGGAAAGGATGAAGCTGTGCAGTACTCTCTTCTACCTGTCCTGTCTACTGTGAAGATTAAATGAGATAGTGCTAATAAAGTGCTTTGCATACCGCCTAGCCAAGGATGCCGCATGAATGTTGGGATCCCTGCCATGCTGCCTGTGCCCACAGCACTCAAGTCTAGTCTCTGCTGACAGGAGGACCCTGCACCCACTAGATGGAAAGCTGGTGGGGAGCGGGCAGGAAGAGGGTAAAGGAAGTAATGGCTGCAGAGGCAAAATTTACATAAAAATACAACACTCAAGAAAAATATATTTTAATGCATTTTTTAAAAAATCAGACCTAATGCAAAAACTCCATGATGAACAATATAATGACAGCATTGGATCCTGTCTTCTGTGACTCATCCAATCTCCTCACCTAATCCCAGCCTGGCTGAGTTCTGTCTCCTGTGGCAGGAGGCTCCTTCGCAGGCCAGAGAGAATTAACAGTGTTGAAGAGGGATTGATTTAGAACCCAGGGACTGTATCTGTGATAATTAAATAAGACCCCTTGGAAAATAAAATATGTAACATACACGCCCAACTTTAATCTGTACATTAATATCAAAGAAAGCAAAACCCTTTTACAATGACAAAATCCATGCCAAATAAATCACAAGAAAGAAATGAAAAGCATTCCTTGAGTATTTTAATATCTATCTTTCCAGCTGTTTAAAACAGTATATATTGTCATTTTAAAATTGAATCAGTCAGCATAAACTGTGACCTGCATTTTTATTTGATAATATTTCCCTATCATTAATACTCTTCTGTAATGTAATTTTCATGTTATTCATTGTATGTGGCTATCAATTGAACATTGTTTCCAACTTTTTTTTTTGCTCTTATAAACAGGTCTGCAATAAATATCCTTGTAGCTAAATTGTTTTATAATTAGGTGTTTATGTGGTATAAATTCCTAGAAAGGGAATTGCTAGTCAACCTTTTCAGGTGACTAAACATTCCTCCAGAAAGCTCTGTGGATTTCTACCCTTCCCAGAAGTGTACAAGGCCCTATTTCCCATCCCCTTGACAATGTCAAGTAAAACGACTATCTTATTTTCTTAGGTCATATTTTTTAGGTCCTCAAAAAGAAGACCTAGCCAGAAAATAATCAGCCTTGAAAACTAGAGATGAAAAAATGCCAGTTCCAATCAGCTTGTCTTTGTCTTATATGCTTTACAGAGTAGCCACAGAGCAAGAGATTAGTGATGGCAGGGAAGGCGAGGACAGGCTGTTTGGGGCTGTCATTTTTCATCTCTAGTTTTCAAAGATGATGATTTAGGTCTTCTTTTCAGGGAAAGAGGGAACTTTTTAAAAAGACCTCTACTTATTTAAATAGTGAAAACTGAAATATTTCCCCCCACATTTTTTGATGGCTAATAAAGTTCAATTTTTCATTTTTTATCAGATTTACATTTTTTAAACTAAATTGTCTGAAGAAAGAAGCCCTATATGATGGTGGGAACATACGAGTTTGTTGATGAATGTCTCATAATGATAAAGAGCAAATGTTCTGTAAAGAATGAACGGATGGAGGTGCCCAACAATTTGGAGAAGTTCTTTATTTAGCAAACAAACTAGTATTTAGAAATACTATGTATTTTTGCTATCATGTGACTTTCAGTTTTACTTATTATATTCTCTGCTACACAGTAGTTTTTTAAAACCAAATTAATGTTTTCTTCCCCTATGCCATAGTGTTATGGTTGACACGTGGTGTCAACTTGAGAAGTCTAGAAGCTTACCTAAGTAACTCAGCAGTTCTACATCCGGGGGTGAAAAGGACACGCCCTTAAGGCTCTAAGATGTTCTTCACTGTGTCAATGTGAGAAGTTTAGAAAGTTAACTAAATGATTCAACAGGGGACCAGCATCCTCAAAACATCCTCATCCTGGGCAAGAGGAGCACAGGGAGATGGTGCAAGGGCTACACTCACCCAAGGGTGGTGGCCTGCATACAATGTAAGGGAGGAAAAGAGGCTCTCTCTTCCCCACTTTTGCTCTTGCTGCCTTTGCTGTCTTCTGCCGCCTTGAACTATTGCCCCTGTGCCATGCCACCCTGCCTTGGAGCCAGCTGATTATAGACTGAAACCTTCACAAACTGGAACTAGATAAACCATTTCTTCCTGAGTTTTGAGCTTTGGGCATTTTGTCTCAGCAATGACAGAAAAGACAAAGGGTTAGTGATGTTGTATACACCCAGACTGTGTGAGTGTCCACTTATCTGTATGTGTGTCCACTTATTTCCTAGTTTTGTGTGTAGGTTTTCCTTAATCTTGTATTTTAAAAATATTATGTCTTAAAATCACATAGACTGTATTTTACTCTAAAATCTGAGCTAGGGAAACACTTAACTTTTTCTATATAGTTAGGAATTTTTCTCAAAAGAATTATAGAGTTATTTGTCCTTCCTCAGGTGGATCCCAGGGCCATTCCCACTGACTTGAAATGCTTCTTCCTTATCTGAATCCAGTTCTGTGTCTGCACTTCCTGTTTTCTGCCCACCCATGCTTATGGGATGCTGCTTCAGAAATGTTTGGCTATAAAGACAGGCAATTCTCTCCTCACTGTACACTCTTGAAAACTTCTCAGTTACATAGCTGGGAGTGTAGTTCAGTGGCAAAGCACTTGCATAGCATGCACAAGGCCCTAGGTTCAGGCCCTGGCACCAAAAAAACACAACAAAAGGAAAATCTCAGTTACTCGCCCTTGTTTATTATTTCAGGAACACTTGAGAATCATAACTTTCTTAAAAGTTTTAGTGAGGTCTTATTGACATTGCATAACATTTATAGATTAACTTGGTGACAAATTTTTATAAAAACTTTCTATACAGGGATATCATAGAGCCAAAATTTAAGAACATATCATAAAGATTCTTCATGAAATTATACCTAGATATTTTTATTTTTAATTTTCATTGAAATAAGAGTTTTTCTTCCTCTATATTTTTTCACTAGTTATTGCTCTGAGAAGAGCTATTATTCTGTGCATATTTACATTTTAACCATCCACCTTATTTAATATTTTTATATCTGATTTTCAGATAGACTGTCTCCTGCAAATAAAGAGAACCTTAATTTTTACATAGGCAGTATGTATCCTTCTTGCTTTATTTGTATGCAACGTTCAGTAATAATGGTTAGTATAAATATGGGGCTTATTTCTGACTTGAAGGGAAATACTTTTATTTTTAGACTATTAATTTTGGGATTCTTAATTAGATTTTTTAAGTTCTACTTTTCTTTAAGAGTTTCTTTTTCAAAAAATAAGAAATAGATATTGGAATTTTAATTTTAATTATTTGCCAGCTTAGTTTAGTTTAGTTTAGTTTTGACAGCACTGAGGATAAACTCAGGGCCCCATGCATGCTGGGCAAGTGCTCTGCCACTGAGCTACACTCTCTGTTCCACATATTAGAATTTATCAAATATTTGAAGCTAGAGACAGATTGAAGGTGCTACTCCGGGGAAGATGGCGACCAGGTGAGCAGCAAGGGAGCGAACCTCCTTAATAAACATCGCCAGCTCGAGACAGACTTGGCGAGTGTGAATGCCGGGACCCCGGCTGGTAAGTTTAAACTGGGCGTATTTCTCTGAGATGCCGGGGGAGATGTGGTAGGGCGGACCAGGCTGCCAGGGCGAGACATGGGAAAGCCCCAGACGCTGGGAGCCAGGGACGATCCGCGCGGGGAGAAAGCTTGGCTCGGTCCAAGCGCCGTGGGAGCGCAGCCGGCTCGGTCCCTCCCACCTCCCGAGCCGGTGCAGCCCCCCGGCGACTCCCGACAGAGATCGGCTTGCTAGTGGCGGAGACGCCCGGCAATCCCACCTTTCGCGCGTGTCGGGCGGGCCGCGCGGAGGGCCTCAAGCGCCGGGAGCGGAGAGAAAGATTTACTGGGTCCTAACGCCCTGAGAACACGAACAGCTCGATCCCTCC